>PISX010018483.1:0-40536 GCA_004024625.1 Mellivora capensis
AAGTCTTGAATATTGTCTGTGACTATTGCAAAACATCAATTTGTTTTGTTTGACATAATGGATTTGGAGCTTTTCGATTTCAATATACAGGTTAATGCCAACAATGCTTGCTGTCCATTTTCTTCCAGAAAGACATTCTTCTCCTTTCTGGGCTTTTTCTACTCAACCTTCAAAAATGAGTCCAAGTGACATCTCTTTTATGAAGTCTTTCTCAGCATGTTCCCTTCTGCTCGTCCTCCTAAATTCTGCTTGAAATTACCCCTATTGTTAGCCTCCAGGTTTTTTTTCTTAATTCTCCCTATGCTCCATTAATTTTGTTCATACAATTATGGTGACCTAGGTCAGGTTGCACTGACATAATTTGTATACATTCCCGTCTCCCCAGCCAGACTATGAAATTCATAAAGTTATGTCTCCAGCCCTATTTATCTTCATATTCCCCTGTTCATTTATGGAATTGTATATTTATTTATAATTACATTCTTCTAAATATATGATTGATTGTCCACAATATGCCAGACACTGTGCTAGGTGCTGAAGACACCAAACAAAATCAACCCACTTTCATTTTTATGAAGCTTGCCATCTCAAATGTGTATGTGTGTGAGGAGGGGGTAGGTTGTGGTGTGTGTGTATTTGTGTGCGTGTGTGTGTGTGAGAGATAGAGAGATAATTTAGTTAAGTTATAACCCTGTTTCTCTCTGCCTGCTTGTGATCTCTGCCTCTCAAATAAATAAATAAAATCTTTTTAAAAAGGGGGGGGGCACCTGGGTGGCTCAGTGGGTTAAGTTACAACCCTGTTTGATGCTAAGAAGGCAAGATCACCTAAGAAAAAGCCATGTAAATGGAGATCTCAAGGGTGAGTATTCTATTAACAAAGGAGTACACAGTAGGTGCTTAAACAAAACAAAATAAATGAAGGCTTTCTTCAAATAAAAGAGAAAAAAATCTCAACAGAAATAGCTATTATTTATATGGGACTTTCTATACACATCTATATTATTCCAGGTAATTCTCACAACAACCATATGAGAGAACATTGTCTTATTTTTTATAACAACTTCAAAAAATACATTAGAAATTAGTGAGTGGAATGTAATACAAACTGTTTACTTTCAGTTCAAATCCAAATTATTCCAGAGATCCTCATCCAAATATTTTTCTCAGAAGAGATATCATCTTTTTTTTATCAGAGGAAGTAAACCAAGTAACCTTAATCTATCGTTTGAATTTATTTGTTTCAATTGTATTCTTTATCTTCATTTCTCAAATAAGATTTTTTTAATACCCTCACTCATTTCTCCTCTGAAATATTTAATTGAGTGAGAGATTAGAGTAGGGGTTTTATAAGTGGTTACTGTATTTCATTTTAACAAATGTGATGGGTTATCAAATTTGCTGCACTGTAGCCATATCTCTATAAATAGAAACCTATTACTAGAGGGTACAGAATAATTATATTATCCCAGATTCCACTATGCACTGTGCCTGTCACATAGTAGATACTCAATAAATGATGACTTCTTAATGATGAATCTGAAATGATTTTTTTGACAAGCCACAGCTATTGTTACTGAATATTCATTTGAGGGGTCACTGCCAGGGTTAAAGACTGTGGTCAAAGGACAAAGCGAAGCTCGCTAGATTATGGAGACTCTCCTTGTTTTTCTGACCTCATTAGCATCACTCCCAGGGTTGTTGAACTCAATACCAAAAACAGACCTTATGACTGCATTAAGGAAAATCACAATTTCTCTCTACAAGAGCATAATCATAGAAGAGGGCAAATAGACATATATTTTGAAGTAACTTTACAAAATGCGACCATGGATGAGATTCTACATGATGTTTTCCTTCTGAAGTGTAGGAACAACACTCCCACTTTTGTAAGCAGTGTAACAGCAGGTTCATGGTGTATTTCCATAAAGGTAAAATCCTCTCCTAACTTCCACAAACAGGGAATTGATTTTTTTTTTTCTCCTTTCGTTTTTAATTCTTAGAGCACTGAGGAATTCTTTTCTGTTCCAAACTATAATGAGGGCCCTGTTCAGGAGATTTGTCTCTGTAGCTAATTTTTATGCTAATCATTCATGTGGTTATCTCCACTTTAATGCCCCTACTGATCCAGATCTTCTGCATGAATTATCTGCAGTAGACCTGTAGAGGATTTCAAACTTACTTAGTAATTCCTTGAGTTCTGCATTCACACTTGCTAAAAAGAAATGGTTCTGATCAAGAAAATGACTTGCTTTTTGGAGCAACAAAGAGTTTGTATAGCACTCATTAACCTAACCCCGATGAAATTCCAATTTCCGTCAGCTATATCATACAGACCAACCAGTAATGTATTCAGACTCACCAATCAGGACTGTAAAGGAATTGAGAGCATGTCTCTGTAGCGTTTATCTATAAGGGGAACCAGGAAGCCAAGAGTTTTCTGTCACAGAGTATGAAGTTGCTATTGATTTCTCCTTACTCTTTACTCTGTTGATTTATTTCTGTTGTAATCCCACCACAAGTCCATTCTTTGGACCAAGACTCCTTCATCATAATCATGAGCAGAGTAACTCCACCCAGATTCCTGCCATCATGGTCTCACCTTGAAGATCTCACTCAGGACTTCCCAGTTACCCTGTGCTACTCATTTCAATCACCAGCTAGCAGTTTCATCCTCTTTCCAGTCCATTTTTTCTCTTCCTCTATTCTTTTTTCTCCCACTGTGATCATAAACATGTGAAGAACAACATGTTAGGATTCCATAATGCCAAATAAGTCCTTGAGTTATGATTCCTACAAGATATGGCTAATTCCCCATTATCAGGGGAGCAGTTTTAATTAGCTTTTTCTTCTTAAGGTTTTCCTCATTCTGTCTGTACTCTCTCCCCTCTCTAACTCAACCCTTCTTTTATGGAAGCCTGCCAGCAATAAAGCAGAAGGAGGCAGTCTGAGAAAGGTTAGGCAAACACAACAATATTACTGGAATAAGTAACATATTGCTCATTAAACATTTAAAATCAACAGTTGCTTGCTCGATCTGCCAATATTTTGAGAAATGCCAGTTTTACTGCTAGGTGCCACTTGGCTTGAGCTGCTTAATTCGTGATTTGTGAACTGACATCCGGGATAACAAAACCATATTCCAGTTAGGATTTTGCCATCAAGAGGAAAGCTGAAATATCAAAACACAAAGCTCCCTGACTGTTTGCTTCTCCTTCCTGCCTCCCTCTCACCCTCCCCTCCTCCCATCCTCATGCCTCTGCCTTCATTCCAGAAACAAATGGATGTGTTAAAACACTGAAATGTGTTTGTGGAAGATAAATAGTTTATCTTAAATATACTGTTGTAGTGTCAAACTGAGTCTCAAATACATGTACATATTTTATTCACAGACATAACATTTCAAAATGAGTAGTTTTTCCCCAACATTTATACATGAATGCAAGGTCTATAAAAAATAAGAAATGAATGACAATGTAGCTTAGATCTTATCAGTATTATGTGCCGATCCCATCAAGAACACAAACCCAGAGTGTAGTATTTTGTTCCATAAAAGGCATCAATTCCTGACTGTCAGCAGAAGAAAGTCTTAGATTTTTAACACATCCTTTTCCTTTCTCTCATTTTGAAGTTTTGTTTTATTTTCACTTTGCTGTCACAAATGCGTGACTTTGTGGTTAAGGCACCCCATCATATGGTTGTCTCTGTGCATACTTTAGCAAGGGAATCCTTCGGTCAGTTGAATCATCACTATTACTAACACTGTGCTATTTTGGGGAGGGAACTGCAAACATAAATAAAATGTGGCTCCCACTCTGAGGCAGATCAGAAGCTACTGGAAAGATAGCTAAGCCAACAAGTGATGATGACATGCAGTAGTAAGTACTGAAAGAGATGTTTTGATCTTTTGCTACAAATCAGATATTTAAACACAATGGGGTAGGGGAATACCTGGGTAGCTCAGTTGGTACCTGCCTTTGGCTCAGTTCATAACCCCAGGGCCCTGGATTGAGTCCCACCTGGGGCCCTTTGTTCAGCAGGGAGCCCGCTTCTCCCTCTGCCTGCTGCTCCCCCTGGTTGTATCTTCTCTCTCTCTCTGACAAATAAATAAATAAAAAGAATCTTTAAACACAATGGTGTAGGATGCATGCTATCAGGCAAATGAGCCTCATCTCCCCAAACCATACCCAGAGGCACAACTGCTCTATCATACATATGATGGGTGTGGCTGCCAATGACTGAAATGACAAGTTCTAAGCATCCACGGAGTCATAGAGAGTTAATCATGACTTAGAAGGGAGACCATCATAGGGAAGTGAGACCCTTCATCAGTGTCCTCTCCGAACAAGGAGTGTATTTCAGCATGAGACAATCTAGGTAGAAAAGGAGGAAGGAAAAGGTGATGGAAGTACTTTGCACTAAGCCTACTACCACTGGTCATAAGCTATGACTTTGTGTTTAAAAAAAAAGAAAAAAAGGATGAAGCATTTTTGTTCCAGTTATAAAGAGTGACAAAGTAAAAGAATGCATCTGCTTTAGAAATTAGCCAATGAAAAATTTACTTGGTATTTTGAGGAGTTGCTATTCTATAATAGCACAGTGCATATAATAATAACATAGTTTAATAATAATAACACTGATACCACGTGTAAACAACTCCAGAAATAAGTGAGAATTACTTGGGAACGGATCTCCATATGTGGCAGCTGAAACGGGTTTGGTGAATATAATTAGTTTTGGTGAATTATGAGATCAAGTTGAGTAGTAGATCCTGATGTTTCTGAAGCCCTGTTATTTGCACCATCTGCAAATTGAATACATTACTCCAGATCTGTAGTATCCACATCTCAAAATTTTGACAAAATCTACACGACAGTGAATTTATGACAGGTCCTAAATAACCACGTCCATGCCTTTAGGGCTGCAAGTTCAGTCAAGTTTGCATCATTATTACCATTCCTTGGGCTTACAGAGGGCAAACTTTATGATCCAAGAAGTACAAGTCCAGCTGAGCAAGTAAATAGGTTCAGATTTATTGTGAAGCTGCACTATTCTACCCATGACTCAGGTCCATAAGTGTATGAGTTCAATAAAATTAATGGAAATTGTCAATTTTAAGTGACCAAAACCATTGCATACTTACTCAGAAATAAGTAAATGGAACCCAAAGATAATGCTCAAACTTTATATTGCTGAAGAATTTCAAATTCCACCTCATCCCTGAAGAATTTACTAGTTACTATTGGGTATAAACTCTGACCAATCTGGGTTTTGTGTGTCTCTTTACAGTTTGTATACACTAGTTTACATTGTTAATAATAAATAAAAAGCTGATCCTAGAAGGTGGGAAGAGGAGATGTTGTCATGTGTTTTCTCACACATTCAACAAACATGTCAGTAGTGCCTGTAATACACTCCCCTAAGCATGGGACTATATAGATGGAAGGCTCTTCAGGGGCTCACATTTGAGTGACAATTTTAAAATTAGACAGCAAGCCAGGGACATCTGAGAATTGGCTGATTGGGTAAGCCAATGGATAGATGAGAAATAATGGCATCTCATTAAGATTTTCAAAAAGGAAGCCCAAGTAAAACTAAGAGCCATACATACGAGCACTGGGTACAACAAATATAGCCTTTTCCCCTAATCCTTCACTTAAAACAAGTTTTTATAGCGACCCTTATATCACAGATCAAATGTTTATTTGATTTTAAAATGCTAACATTAAATATAGTCTTTGGTACCTATGAATCAAAATTCATTTACTTCCACATTAAAAATGTTCTAATTATGTATAAACATTAAGACCCATTAAAGAAACACATAAATAAAAATGAATTTAAAAACTCTCACAGATTTGAACACACCGATGATCACAGACATCAAGGGACAAACTCTAATACTTAAGCCAACATAAAATGAATGGATGCTTGGACATCAGTGATTTCTCTGGTGACCATTTCTGTGTTACTAGCCTCTGGACAGGCTAGCTGATTCCAGGGGGAAAATAACTTAAGCTTTACTGATAAAACTCTCTCCTGGAAATGTGAAACTTGAATAGAAAAGTCTCACATTTAGATAAGTTTCATTAATAGCATCATGCTACAGAGAAACACCCCAAACATCTCTTGCTTAAGAGTTGTCTTATTTTTGCCTTCAAGTCTATGATTTTTCCTTCAAGTCTATGATTTACTCCTGCAAATTTCTAATAAATTCTCTGCTTTTCCCTGTGGTAGGTCAGCTAGTTTCTGTTGCTTACCACCAAAGGATATTATTAACAGAGATAAATACTAGGCAACCAACTTTTTCCTCTCAAGATATTCAAAGTCTCCACAAATAAAGGGCCACACTGATGGGGTGCCTGGATGGCTCAGTGGGTTGAACCCTCTGCCTTTGGCTCAGGTCATGATCCCAGGGTCCTGGGATCAAGCCCCGCATCCCTCCCTCTCTCTCTGCCTGTCTCTCTGCCTACTTGTGATCTCTCTTTGTCAAATAAATAAATAAATAAAATCTTTAAAAAAAAAAAAAGGGCCACACTGAAAAGTCTGTTTACTTACCAAGACTCCCAAGTCATTCAAAAAACCTAAATTCAGGACTATGAATAAAATTTATGTAATCACTTAGTAGCAAATGGAGAATCTTTTTAATGAGTTAGAAAATCAGACTAAAAGATCGTGGTTCAATTAAAGCCTAAACATTCAAAATCTGCTGTGTCAAAATAATGTACAACAGTATTTTAAGTGCTATTTCCAGGGAGATTATATCATCCTTACACCTAAAGTTATTAATGTCCTAAATGAACCCTTAACCTTTTAATAGTCTCACCCTTTGCATTCACAGATGTTTCTGCTAAAAGTGGCTATGTCCCTGTAATCAGGCAAAGAGTTAACACATAACATTTCCCTTTGTCAGCCTGTGCATCCTGGAAAACTTCTCCAGGATCAGTAAAATAAGTTATTCCTGGGGCGCCTGGTTGGCTCAGTGGGTTAAGCCTCTGCCTTCGGCTCAGGTCATGATCTCAGGGTCCTGGGATCGAGCCCCACATTGGGCTCTCTGCTCAGCGGGGAGCCAGCTTCCCCCGCTCTCTCTGCCTGCCTCTCTGCCTGCCTCTCTGCCTGCTTGTGATCTCTCTCTCTCTCTCTCTCTGTGTCAAATAAATAAATAAAATTTAAAAAAAAAGTTATTCCTGTGCCTCCTACCATTTGAGGACCTATGTTAGGTCCATTTAGAAAGAGCAATTCGTGTTTGGGTGTCACTTTCCTTCCCTGTGTTTCCAGTTATGCTTTTTACCCAGGATTAGAGAGCCATTCTGCATTGCTTGGATCCTTGCTTTAATGTGCTCTGCTAGTGTGTGTTCTGCTTACCTTACTTACGATCTCACGCATTCAGCTGCTTATGAACCTTATTGATATTACCTTGTAAATGAATGCTATAGTAAGAGCAAACATTCCTTTATTGCTTCTTGACTGGTTGTGTTTCTGGACCTGGTTGTTGTGTATTTTCACTTGTTATTTAACAGTATGGAGGTTCCTCAAAAAGTTGAAAATAGAGCTACCCTATGACCCAGCAATTGCACTACTGGGTATTTATCCTAAAGATGCAAATGTAGTGACCCAAAAGGGGCATGTGCACCCCAATGTTTATAGCAGCAATGTCCACAATAGCCAAACTATGGAAAGAACCTAGATGTCCATCAACAGATGAATGGATAAAGATGTCGTATATAGATACAATGGAATACTATGCAGCCATCAAAAACTGAAATCTTGTCATTTGCAATGATGTGGATGGAACTAGAGGCTATTATGCTAAGCAAAATATGTCAATCAGAGAAAGACAATTATTGTATGATCTCACTGATATGAAGAATTTGAGAAACAAGACAGAGGATCATAGGGGAAGTGAGGGAAAAATGAAACAAGATGAAACCAGAGAGAGAGACAAACCACAAGAGACTCTTAATTTCAGGAAACAAACTGAGGGTTGCTGGAGAGGAGGGAGGGATGGGAGGGATAGGGTGGCTGGGTAATGGACATTGGGGAGGGTATATGCTATGGTGAGTGCTGTGAATTGTGTAAGCCTGATGAGTCACAGACCTGTACCTCTGAAACAAATAATACATTATATGTTTTAAAAAAAAAAGCCAATAGCATTAAAAAAACAACAACAATAACAAAAAACCATGAGCTCCAAAATGACACTGATTAAGCCAGACAGGACATGTAAAATATGTTGAATAAAATTCATGATCATAACAAAAAAACCAGAAAATAAGATCACCTGGATGGCTCAGTCGGTTAAGTAGCAAACTCTAGATTTCAGTTCAGGTCATGATCTCAGGGTCCTGGGATTGGGCACTACCTTGGGCTCCCCAACTTGTAGGAAGTCTGCTCAAGGATTCTCCCTATCTCTCTGCCCTTCCCCCCTCCACCCCATGCATTTTTCTTTCTAAAATAAATATATAAATATTTTTTAAAAAATCAGAAAATACCCAAGTTCTATAAAATGTGAAGTTGGTTTAGAGTCAGATTGAGCCATACTTCTCTCTTCACTCATCTAATATTTATGGGTAACTGCGGTTGATGCTTTAGGTAGCCAGTTCATATTCCCTTTCATGTAACCTATTTCCTAGCTTACATGAAAACTACAGTTAGTAGTTCATATCTGTGGCTTTCTCTGGAGAATTTTTGATGAATGGGAGCAAAGATGTCCATAAATTCCTAGGTTACAACTTACCTGTTCCCAAGTGAATAATGATGGACTGATTCAGGACTCAAAAAACCCACAGCTCTTCTGCCTCATGGTGGGATAATGCTGCAGTGTTATGTATAAACGAGAGCCTTATCATGGACCAGGACAAGGTGAGAGTTTTCTTGAGGTACTATTTCTTTTAGCCCTTTCCCCTTACCTATTCCACTTCTCTCCCACTTACGAGTTTTTCCTGAGGAACACTTCTCAATAAATCACAAACCCCTATATCCTTGTCTCAGGCCCTGTGTCTAAGGAAACTTCCCTAAGACAATCATCTACTTTATGCCAGTACTAGGAGTAAAAATTTGAGTAAGATATTAGCTCTTCCCCCCAAGTTCTTGGTGTTTATTTATGTATTTATTTTTTTCTGGATTTCTCCAGACAGATTCTGGTCCAATAATTGCTGGCCCAATAAATGATTTTCTTGATTCATAATTTCCTGTTTTTCCTCCCTAAATCCATACATTCTTGATACACTTCACTTTATTCAAGAACCATGTTCCTAAAAAGTTATGTAATAAAATTTCTGTAAATAGAGTCATATTTGAAACAGCATAGAGGAGTATGCTATTAAAAATATTACTGTTGGGACGCCTGGGTGGCTCAGTTGGTTAAGCAGCTGCCTTCAGCTCAGGTCATGATCCCAGTGTCCTGGGATCGAGTCCCACATCGGGCTCCTTGCTCGGCAGGGAGCCTGCTTCTCCCTCTGCCTCTGCCTGCCGCTCTGTCTGCCTGTGCTCGTTCTCTCACTCTCTGATAAATTTTAAAAAAGAATCTTAAAAATATTACTGTTGGTGGCTCAGTGGGTTAAGCCTCTGCCTTGGGCTCAGGTCATGATCTCAGGGTCCTGGGATTGAGTCCTGCATGGGGGGGGGGGGGGTCTCTGCTCAGCAGGGAGCCTTCTTCCCCCCCCATTTCTCTCTGCCTACTTGTGATCTCTCTCTGTCAAATAAATAAATCAAATCTTTTAAAAAATATTATTGTTAATCCTTCCATAAATTGTATAATCATGAAGTTACTCTACTTTGAAATTTTAATTTCTATATATCACATTAATATAAAGTAAGTACTGCTTTGCTGGGTAGTATCAATACCAAAGGAATTTCCTGGTGGTTTCTCCCCAAGCCCATGCCCTCCCTCACTTGCCATTCTTACTTTTGGAATCTCATTTCTGTTTTTATGGTTGTGATATTCTGACTCCAGTGCTCTCATCCTGCTGAGTTTACCATATACTGAATAAATCCAGCTCTGTTTCCTTCCTTCCTCATGCTGGGCATAGGGGTAGATGGCTATATGCAAGAATTTGTACATGATATAGGGAGAATAGGTAGATAAGACTGAATGGGAAGGAGAAATAGAGGCAAACACCCATTACGCTACATTCCAAAGAATTATTTACTTTTTTTTTCCCCTTCATTTCCTAAAGTCCTCTTTCATTAATTGCTTCTGGAAGAAGTAGACCACTGACTACAGTTTGGGAATATCTTGAATAAACAGAAGATTTTGTTATACTGTAGTGTATTAGAACACATTTGGGCAAGAGAAAAGAGAAGTGATTTAAAAGGATGAGAAATTTGAAGGTTAGGAGGCAAGAAGGTAAGTAGAAAGGTATATAGAAGAAAAAGTGGTTGGGAGAAGAGATTCCTGGTACGCTTGTACTTTGGTGGAATGAGAGCTAGGAAATACTCAATAACAAGAGTGTGGCGCAGCTGCCTGGGTGGCTCAGTTGGTTAAGCATCCCTCTTGGTTTTGGCTCTGGTCATGATCTCAGGGTCATGGGATCAAGTTCTGAATCAGATTCTGTACTCAGTGTGGACCCCGCATGAGTTTCTCTCTCCATCTCCCTCTGTGCCTCCCTCCCCCATTATGCTCTATCTCTTTTAAATAAACCTTAAAAAAAAAAAAAAGACTGTGTGGGTACCCTACAGGCTGGAGGGTGTGGGTATATAATTGGGCCCGCAGCGTGCATCACACAGGCAGTGTATGCAGAGAGTGAGGGCACAGAAATTGACCTCAAGTGTAGCTGATGGGGTTCTTGAGCAAGGATTGAGTCCTTATTTGGGGCTCTGTGAGAATCTTGGATCTGAATCAAGTGTGGCGTAGTAATCCTGGCTATTTTCTATTTATTCACTATTAAGTCACAGTTTCCATAAAGAAATGGTAGAGTATTTTAACTTAGAAAAAAAAAAAAGGCTGCAAAAGAAGAATGAATTAGGGTTGGCACAAATGGTTAGAAATGGAAAAGAAGTATTTTTTTAAAACCTCATGAGGGGATATGAGGAGAACATAACTGAATGAATGGAGTCAATAAATGAGGGACATGACATTAATGATAAGTCCAAATGGCTTTAAGACTCAACTAATTTCTTAAATCTTGTTTTAATAAGAAAACAATTACTGCATATGATTAGGATATAATTAAGTTTCTGTAAAAATGGCTCCTAAGCAGAGAATGGAGTAATTGGAAAATTTGGACATTAACTAATCAGTGACTCCGAGTATGTGATGCCTACAATTGACTTGACAGTTGGCTGTCACAGTGATTGAATTTGATTTTTGCAAAGTTATGAACAAAGGAGAGAGAGTGCTATGTATATCTAAAAAATATAGTAATAATGGGTGAGTGGAAATAATCTTCATATTAGGTAAAGCAAATGATTTTGGAGGCTGACTAAAGCAGTTTTTAAAAGGAACAGGGATTCATACAGAACAATCTTAAATACCAAGATGACAGGTAAGCAATATTATCTTGAGAAGAACAACTGGTGGACCTCATTTCCGATAGCTTTATGGTGGACATAATTACAAACTAGTAATAAAAGTCAACACAGAATAACGCATATAGTTGAGTTTCAATAAATATGAAATGGATAATAAATATTCTAGTTAGATTCAAATTCAATCTGAAATTAATCATATTAGGTTGTTAATTAGTAAAGATTTATCATGAATGACTAGAGAGCTAGTTCTGGTGATCTCTCTTTAGTTCGGGAGTATTATAAGGGTCATCATTGTTTACCAGAATGACTATGAAGAAGTTTCAGGTGGCACTTGCCTTAAAGATACTGCAAATGTCAGAGGACAGAAAATAATGAAGGAATGACAACACATTTACAAAAATGAAAAAGCATCTAAAATAAGATTGAGCTTGAAAAAAATAAATGCTGTAGCAGAGGAGAAAACAATTAACAGATACACATATTCAATAAGAAGATGAACCTGGAAATCAGCAGCATTGAAAAAAGAACAAGCATGAATGATTATAAGAAACACAAGTATATTCTGAGTACAGCAAATATAAACAAAAGAACTGTTCCTTTAGATGCTGAGTGTAAAGCACTCTTCAAAGGTCAGAGAGATGCCTGTGGATACAACGCATACAAATTAAAAAAAAAAAAGAAATGTTATTTAACACCTAGTAAGTGCAAAATACTAAGCCAGACTCTCACAGAAGAAGGTATATTAGACATGCAGAATTGATTATCTTTATGACCCAAATATAAAAATTGAGGAAGCTTACAGAAAACAAGGGCAAAAACTAATAAGATAGAGAAGCTATAAGAATTCAAGAAGTACTCAAATTTAACATGTACTATGTGCGATACAATGTGCTTGGTGTTCTGGGAAAAGGAAAAAAGGGCAGGATTTGCATTGGTCTGTTCCTGACCTACAGGGTTTTATCCTTCTTTGGGAGAGATATTTATATACAACAGAACCAGACCTGCATTTAGGAATCTTGAGAGTTGTAGAGTGCCTGGGTAGCTCAGTCAGGTAAGTGTCTGCCTTTGGCTCAGGTCATGATCCCAGAGTCCTGGGATTCAGCCCTATTTCTTCCTCTACCTGCCGCTCTCCCTGCTTGTGCTTTTACTCTGTCAAATAAATCAATGAAAAAGTCATAAAAAAAAAAAAAAGAATTTTGAGAGCTGTAAGTGTGGTATAGTGAACAAGAAAGTGGAATGAGCAAAGATTCAAGATACATTATGATTATGAGATTAAGTGGGTCAGGGAAATGTTTTCTTTCTCTCTCTTTTTAAAAAGATTTTATTTATTTATTTGACAGAGATCACAAGTAAGCAGAGAGAGAGGAGGAAGCAGACTCCCTGCTGAGCAGAGAGCCCGAAGGCAGAGGCTTTAACCCACTGAGCCACCCAGGCGCCCCTGGGGAAATGTTTTCAATTACCTTCTGTATGTTATAATTCTATGATTTTCAGTTCTGAAGAAAAGACTAGAAGACTAGAAGGAATGTGAGGCTATATCAACCAAGAGAAGAATAAGGGTGAATTGAAGGAGATAGGTTTAATATCAGCTATAGACAGGAGCTCCTTGTCAAAATTAAGGCTGGACTCATAAAGGCGTCATGTTGTGACCAGCACAGGTAAAATTTGGAAGGTAAAACATTTTGGGGGAAGGGGCAACTATCTGCCACTTAATGCGTCTCACTTAGATACTTTTTATTGGAAGCAACTTAGAAAAATAAGACTGAAGTTGGAACCAAGAATCATGCAGGCTGATGCTGTTAGGATCTGAAGCAGTACCATGGAGAGCTCCCAGTATGCCAAAGGGTGGGAAAATGAATTGCCCTGTCATCCCCATATAGTTCCCTATCAAGTATAAAGTAAGTACTTGAATTCTTAAAGCACCCAATAAAGAGTAACTTTGGAGTTTTCATCAGTAACAGGGCTTTTTCTACCCAAACATGGCTTTTAATGGAGGATTGGTTTCTTTAAATTTTTGTCAGCGATTTATTCCTTAAGTCTGCTAGTCTTTGGTGGAGATTTATTCTTTGAGAACACAGATTCTCTCTAAATCTTCTTCTTTGACTCAGTCCCTTGTGGTAGAGGAACTATTTAAGAAGACTATGGAGTTACTGTTGAACATGAATAGCAGAGCAAATATATAAGATCTGTTCATTCCTTCCTTATTTTTATTGCATATTTTATAATTCCACTATGCCCATATATAAAAATATTAAAATGAAAATTATAAAGTAATTTGGTAATTTCTACCCTATAGAACAAAATAAAAGTTAAGGGGGAGCCTTAACAAATTCTGGGGAAAATGTTGATAACTCAGATGTTTGCTGTCTCTGATATGATATTTTGCAATTTCTTCTTGTAGGCATTAATTTTAAAGGTTAGTAAGGATAAATGAATGAGGACAAGTTAAGGTGAAATATTACAAAAGTATATTCAAAAGTCAAAAGCATATTTAATAGAATCATAGAATGTTAATTATGGAAGGAACCTTAGAGATTTAATTTAATTCCTCATTTTACATTTGAGGTAACTGAGACCAGAAAGGTGAAGTTAGTAGTTGACAGTGGCTCCAATTAAAATTTAAGTCTTCTGATACCTATTGCTCTGCAGTCTTTTCTTACATTATATGCTAATCATCGCTACTATTCAAAATATGGCCTGTGAACTTTTTTTGCTGGTTCATTAGATAAATGTATGCTTATCCAAACATTAACTATCAATTTCTATATTTATGTATTTATGTATTCTATATTTACATATGTTACATACATAAAATAAATAATACATATTGATAAACAGTTACCATTTTACCAACCAGCACCGGTCTGTAGACCACACTTTGAATAGCAGTAATATAAAGGACAACATACACCATTTTAAATTTGAACAGCCAGAGATAGTTATAGAATGACAAAAATGCTATTCCCAAGGAATAAAACCCAAAAATTCAACTCTAAATTCTGCATTTTTCCCCCCTCTGACTTGAAATACTAGTGGCATTTTGTGTGTGGATATTCCCTAAACAAATTTATTAATGCTGCTTTCGGTTCTGACTTTTCGTGTCTCTAGTTAATCTATTCCTAATCCCTTCTTGAGTGGCTGTCAGAAACAAAGTGGGCAAGTGGGGCTGGCTGAATAGGCTAGAGCTTCATCTCCACAAACTCACCTCACTTGTGACCCAAGATGAAACAGAGCAGTTGTCTCTGAGGATGGGATGTCATTTACAGGTTAACAATGTGTTGTCCTTTCTTATGTATTTTGGAAATTGGAAACCACCTTCAGATAGTAAGTCAACTTTTCTGCTCAAACTGCTGAATGTTTCATTGCTCCCTATGTAAACAGAGTTCAGTAATAATGTTCCCTCGGATAAATATGCTCAACTTTAATCATTTTTAAAAAACCATTCTCCTGTGACAGAGGCCTAATACAAATGCCAAGCCAGCATCAGCCATAATTAACATACAAGGAATTGTATATGTTCTTGATATTAGAACAACAGATTTTCTTTCAACCATTTGACCTTAAAACATGGTGCAAAGTAATAGAAGTAATAGCCTCCATAAACAGGAATGGTTTTTGCAAGAACCCAAATAATTTTTTATAAAGCTTTCAACAAATTCAATTAATTTTTAAATGGTTGGTAATACCTTCTAATATTAAAAAAAAATACTCTAAGGTGGAGCTGATTATGAGGAGTGACTATATGAGAGCTGCCTTTCTCCTTACCTTTGTATATATTATTTGTATAATTTTATTATGTCCATATATTTACACAAGTATCAGAACCTAAGTGCAGCTTACTGATTTTTATCTTAGAATATAAATCAAAGTAATACAAATCAAGGTAAAGATGGACTTTATTTTTAATAAATAGCAAAAAACAAAGTTCTGCATATATTAAGACCACTTCACAGCTCTTGATAAAATGAATTTTTAACAAGTTTCTGCCATTTAAAAATTTCATTTAACTCAGATGTTCCTGTTTTGATTTTTCATTAGGAAGAACAATTATATTAAATGAATGTATGTAGGAAGATTAATATTTCAAATATGTTTAGCCCATTTCTCCAAATTGCAGTTAATTTTGGGGGACAAGGATAGGATGGGTTGGGTTTTTTTGAGCCACATGAAGAAGCTGGGATCATTCTTGTCATTTAATGATTTATCAGTTCAGCAGGCATTTGATATCTACACATATCTATGATATTATAAGTGACAAAGGAGAGAGTGGGTAGGAAATAGGTATGAATTTAGAGTAGGTGATCTCAGGGAGATCAGTGAATTATACTGTCTTTGTGAATCATAGGTAAACTAGGATCTGCTTCACCTGCTACAGTAAGCATACTCATGCTCAGAAGCCACAGAGTGAAGTATCAGTGGATCTTTCAAATGATAATAAGTATCTCAAGATATGCTTTTGCCATTGAATCTTAAATCTTGAACTATATCATGGCCAGTAAGAGAGACTTCATCTCCTATGTCTCAAGGGCCTTCACTTTATGAGGGGGGAAACACCTAAGGCCTCAAGGTCCCATGGATCAGAATTCTTCTGGAGTCCCTTTGACTTACATCTGAGGCCATCTGATACTACAGGGGCTGTGATGAGGTAAAAGATATTGACCACTCTTCATTATTGCTGAAAGTTTTATCTGCAATTAGGGCCATGAGTCCTCATGATTCATTAGCTGACTCTACCAAACTCAGAGAAATTCTATACCCCTATGGTCAGACTGGAAGTGTAAATATGAAAAACATAGTCAATCCTATTGAGGATTAAAGTAAGTACAAAATACTATACTTATTTTTTTTTTCAATGTCTAACATTTTTATTTATTTAAATAGCTATTGACCTATGATGACTTCCTAGTCTTAACATTTTATGTCTTTTTTTTTTTTTCTTTTCAGTGTAACAGAGTTCATAGTTTTACACCATACCCAGTGCTCCATGCAATGCGTGCCCTCCACAATACCCACCACCTGGCTCCCCCAACCTCCCACCCCCCGCCCCTTCAAAACCCTCAGGTTGTTTTTCAGAGTCCATAGTCTCTCATGGTTCTTATTAAGAGTCCTTGCTCTGCTTAATCTATGCTGTGCAGAATTCTAAGAACCTTTATTCATGTGGTCTTTACATAGTTCAAATGACTCTCCTGGGCTCCTTCATCTTGGTGTGAGAATAAAATGTATTGCTCTTGAAGCCTGGGCTCTAGCATGAACACCTGTAATGTCAGCTTATACCCAAAATGAAGCCTGAAGCCAAGCCCAACTGACTTGCAGCCTGAGACATAGTCACACAGGTGAGGCTAGCCTAGATCAGTTGAGACACAGTTAACTTGAACAATCTATGAATAGGAGGGTGAATGCTTATTTTTGGAGTACAGTTTGAAGGTAATTTGTTACACAGCATGATTGTGACAAGAGCTGACTGATACAAGCATTAAACCTGAATAGCCTGAAGCAATCATCGGCTAAATAGACATTCTTTTAGGAAAATACAGTGACATTCATTCTGTCATTTGATTGGATTTAGATCAGACAATGATGAATAAGAAAGGAAAAATTTATTCTTTCATATTCTCATTTAAAATACATATGTATGTAGGATCTGTGTATGGCTATTTATACACACAATTTGGTTGATTTAGAAAGCAGCATAAAAGTTGCTATTTAATTTTTTTCCCTCATAAATCATAAAAAACCACAGCAAGATTTAAAGAAGCAAAAGCTCTTAAGTGCCAGTTAATTATCCTGTCTTTGACTTAGCTGTACTAAAAGCTACCTCGAATACATTTGTGTTTATTTTCCTATTACCATCCCAGGCCTTCACTGCAGCTTCTAGTCCCATCTGTTCCCATACCTAGCTTTTATTTAGAATACAGTTGTTAATTACCTCTTTAACACCTCTCTGCTACTCTATAGTGCATCTGACCCCACATCACACTGTCTTCTAGTATAAATCAAACCCTTCTGTTCAGAGTTCCAAGTCTCCCCACTTTCTCTCTCAAATCAGTGTCTTCCCAATACATTTAAAGAGAAGAGGGGGATATACCCAAACTGTTCCTAGTCCCATCCAATCCATGGTTCATTGCTTCACTGAAACCCTACTCTTCTTGAGAACCAGAATTCCATGCTTACTTCCAGGTGTCTTAAAGCTCACAACCTTTCTTTTTAGTGTTTGAAAAATTCAGACAAAGAATGCATAGGTTGAACAGATTTATATTTTTCTACAGTTCTTTCCCCCTCCATCACATTGGAAGTATGATACGTTTAGAAAAGATGGACATCAACTATGTGGCAAAATGGGATTGCTGAGAATATTTAGAATGGAAACCCCATATATGATAAGTCTGTGACTGGAGAAAATAAATTTGTTAGAATGAGACAGCTACCGCATACCAGCCTTCTGAGCACCAACAATCTGGGTTTCTCTCAGGGCAAGGCTCTACCCTCTAGCACACAGGAAGAATAAACGGTGGGGAAAGGATGGTAACAAAGTAAGTCCAGTCCTGTTTACAACCTCTGATTAGCCTCTGAATATTCTCACTCCCCCTAAAGCACTTTCACAGCATAAATGCTCCAGTTGGGTTTTGTCAGGATCCAACTTTCCGTTCTGGCTATAGCAAGCTGGCATTGAAAAACTGAACCTGCGAGTGAGCAAGGTTCTTTGTGTTGAAAACTGAATGTAGTTAGCTGTCATTCTACTTAATGGAAATACTGGTTTCTTAGAATTGAGTGCAAAATCTGAGCTTAAATATCTGTATAATATAATTATTCTTAATGCCAGATGTTGTGTTGGTGAACTTTCAGAATCCCACGCACCTCTAGTGGAGTTTGTGGCAGGGAGGTGGGGGGAATCACGAAGGAATGAAAACATGGAATTTGGTACTCAAACTGGGGTTATCTTTAGATGAGGTCTAGCAATTTTGGAGGAAAGCAACCTATAAAGTCTGGGGTAGATCCAACCCCAAACAAAACTGATATTTCTAACATGAAGACATCATTGAATTAAGTCTCAGAAGGCCTAGTTTTCAACCCTGATTTGGCCTCCAGTTAGGTGTAACTCATAAATGCAGAAAGTGGCATTCACGCTTCAAAGAATTGGCCTTAAGGGCACCTGGGTGGCTCAGTGGGTTAAGTGCCCAACTCTTGATCTCAGCTCAGGTCTTGATCTCAGTGTGGTGAGTTCAAGCCCAGTGTGGATCTTTAAAAATTAAAAAAAATTTAAAAAGGCCTTAAAGAGTGAAACAAGAATGAAAACTGGCAATGGCTTTACAGATTAATATTCTATGACTCTATATGATATTCCTACAAAAATAATTTACTTCCTTATTATATCTGAACTGATTGCAAACAATATCACCCTAGTAACTCAATTTAGGCATCTCTACTAGGCTATTGCCTATGACATGGAGCCCTAAAATTTGAATAATATAAAAGAAACCTTGTCTGTGTTTCCATCACTTCTAAAACAATGTGGAAAACATATAAATCATATTAAAAGCATGTTATATTGCATTTAAATATAGTTACAGTGGAAGAGATAATTTTAGGTACTCCCTCAGAACTGGCAAGAACATCCTCTTTTTCATCTCTCCCATTTGTTATTGTTTGCAGATACAGTGCATACCTAACACTTGTTTTATGTAAACAAATAAAGAACTCAATAAACAGTGTATCCCTTCTTACTCTGTAGCAGTAAACTTTCATTTTAATGAGATCTGGAACTAACACAGCAATTTTGATTTCCCTTCAAGTCGGTTAGAATAAGATTCTACCTGAATAGACAAGTTCTACCTCTATAGACAAGTTCAATACAGAAAATGTTAATGTGTTGTTTCTGGGACATTTCACAAACAAGTCTCTGAATTTATAGACTGGGTACTAGAGCAACAACCAGCTAAAATTTTTAATGACTTTACAGACTAATAGTCATATAATTCTACTTGGTAATCCAACAACAAGAACAATGTACTTTCCACTATATCTACACCTTCTATGAAAAAATATGGCACTAGTAGTTCAGGTTAGGCATCTCTTCCAGGACACATTAAGCATGAGGATACTCCACTTTTCCAGTCAAGAATTTTCCAAGTCAAATATTTTCAGAGGTGGTGGGGGTTGAACATGGATTTTGAGGGAAGTTTGCATTCTTAAGCTTTCTTATTTACTATCTATGCTTTCTTTTCTACATTTACAAAGTCTACCTCCTGTTCTTTCCTGTGTAAAGCCTTCACATGTACAGTTTTTCTCTTTTCCAGAAAACAAAACAATTGAAAATGAAATCTCAGGAAAAGATATAATGATTAAGCTTTTGTGTGCTCATGTGTAAATGACTGATGAGACCTATTGTATTATATCCTCCCAGAGGTGCTTCCATATGGAAACAGTTTCTTCCAACAAAGGGATGGGTACCTAGTGGTGAAAGCCAGAGCAGCCTTAGTCATCCATCCAATGAAGACCTTCCCAACTAGCATGCTGGGTCACACAGAAGTGACAGGAATTGGTTGCACATGTACAAAAATATGGAGCCGTGGGGTGCCTGGGTGGCTCAGTGGGTTAAAGCCTCTGCCTTCAGCTCAGGTCATGATCTCGGGGTCCTGGGATCAAGCCCCGCATCGGGCTCTCTGCTCAGCAGGGAGCCTGCTTCCTCCTCTCTCTCTGCCTGCCTCTCTGCCTACTTATGATTTCTGTCTGTCAAATAAATAAAATCTTTAATAAAAAAAATATGGAGCCGCTCAGCCTGTAGAGGATTCAGTAACTTTCCCTTCATCGTGAGCATCCCAGTCCATTATGCTGTAAAGATGTCATCATCTTTCCATGCATCCTCTGATGTGAAAAGAGTTTGTGCAAAGCTCAGTTAGGAAGAAGGTAGACTTTTTTGGATGGGGAAGAGGTGTTTCCACTGTGGTGCAAACTATACCACAGGTCTGTAGACTTTACTCAACCAAATTTAGCTTACTCCTAAAGATACTCCTAGTTGTATGTGTAGGGAAGGCTGGGAACCAGAGGCAGATTTACTAAATTCCATTTATGTAAAGTGTAAAAGCAGGCAAATAGTGGCTCTTCTTATGGGAGGTAGTGGCTGGAAGAAGGCCAGAGGGAGGCCACAGGTGGCTAACAGTGCTTATTTTTTTATTTCTTGATCTGAACACCTATTTCATGGAGGCATATTTGTGAAAGTTCACTGAACCATATGAATATGAAATGTGCATTTTTCAATATGTATAGCCTTCAATAAAATATTTGAAAAATTATAAACAGAAGATTCAGCTATTATCAAAATGGAAAAACCTTTTCTTTCATGAATATATTTGATGACACAGTGTATATAATTATAAAATTATATATAAAAGTTATACTATTTATATATTTATGTAAACTTCATGAAATGACATTTATTGGCATTCTTTTTGGGGAAGTAGTCTGTCACATTACTACAAATATTGGGTATGGCAGTATAGGAATTTGTAGGTAAAATCCTGCCATATCACTGAATCAATAAATACTTAAATTTGTTGTCAGCTTTACACGCAATGCTAAAACCAACAAGGATAATATATAAAGCTTTTAGTTTGCCACTAGAATGAAAACATTGGCAACACACTGGTTAAAGACTGTTGTCAACACAGTGTCACTGTATGAGAAAATTTGGAATGTCCTTGTATCTTATACTTCAAAGATGAAAGAATCCCAACAGAGATGTTTTTTCCCCCAAACTGACAATATTCCTAAACATTTGCATGATATTGCCAATAACAGTTGTGAACCTCAAAAAAAAAACCCAAAAAACCTTTTTAAACTGTTATTAATATAATACAAACTGATCATCTGCAGAAGAGAAAAATTGAACTCTTTTTTTTTTATTTCATTTCTTTTCAGCGTAACAGAATTCATAGTTTTACACCACACCCAGTGCTCCATGCAATGCGTGCCCTCCATAATACTCACCACCTGGCTCCCCCAACCTCCCACCCCCTGCCCCTTCAAAACCCTCAGAACTCTTTTTTTTTGAAGATTTTATTTATTTGAGAGAGAGAGAGAGAACGAGAGAGTGAGCTTAAAAGGGGTAGGTCAGAGGGAGAAGCTGACCCCCTGCTGTGCAGGGAGCCTGATGCCTGGGACTGGATTCTGGGACTCCAGGATCGTGACCTGAGCTGAAGGCAGTCGCTCAACTAACTGAGCCACCCAGGTGCCCTGAACTCTATTTATTCTATGGAAAATATTACAAAAGTCTACTCTTATAAAGAATCTAGCAAAAAAATATAGAACCAAAAAAAAGTAGGGATAAATGTATTAGATGTATATCAGAAGTTGATTCATAAATAGTGATATTCTCTTAATTTTGTTGTTTATGGTACAAACCAGTTTTTACAGTTTATAAATTATTGCGGCTTCTTTTTTTACCTTAAATAAAAATGGACTTTTATACCCCAATTATACCCAAATTATCTTTTTCAAGAGGACTCCCAAATTATAGACATTTCAGGCCCCAAAGGACCCATTTGCTGATTCTGGGAATCACCACGCACACATTTCACAGGGGAATGTGTCCTAGTTGTAGAGCTATCTCCTGTATCTCCATTCAAAGGGCCTCCCACCTTCTGATTCTTCCTATGCTGTACATCAGGACTTCTTTTCTCCTTTCTTACTTCCACTTTGTCCTTTTTATTCTTTCTTACTCTTAATTTTGACAATCCTATTTTACACTATAATCTGAATTAAGGAAGTATGAGTGGATACCTCTTCATTGTAACAGCCCTTGCCCAAGAATTTAGGCATCTCTCTTTTGGTGTAGTTGGACAAAGGTCTAAGATGTACCTACTTCATCTAGGGCAATCTTGCCCAGATCTCTTATTCATCCAGCAGAGTCCTAACATTTTCCTCACTGTCTACAATTTCTTACCTCTGGACATTGTCTGTACTTCACTACCTCCTTCATACTCCTACTTTGTCCTATTTTCATGCAGCACCTAAGGACAGAGGTGAGAAGTGAAGAAATGAAGTGTGTGCTAACCATACATGAGCTTGTCCAAGACCCTCACTGTTCCCTGGATGAAGGAATATCCTCACATTGAAATTCTGTCTGAGTAAGGAAAGAGAATGAGCTCATTCTGAGTTTTATGCATTTATGCTGGAAATTGGAGAGATAGAGAACACAATAAGGCAAAAATAAAAGACTTCTTTGACAGGGCCATCTTATTTAAAACTACCATATTCTGAGTTAGGACCCCTAACTCAGCATTCAAATTTAAGTCAATGTTCATGAAAAATGAAAACCAGTGACACATTTTTTTCCTACAAGTAGTTGAGATAAAAGTCTCAGGCCACTGAAAGAAGGATTAATTCGCCTGTAATGAAGCTGACATGCAGGAAAAATTTAAAATCAATCTCATGCTTAAAAGCAGAACATTGATGGTGCCTCCATATTTTCTCTCTTCCTATTGCTAGCTTGTTGCCAGTGAACACACATTATGCATATTACCCACAAATCTTTCCTCTATTTAAATTTTAAAAAGAAACACCATGTTTTTAATCAATCTATTTGCACTTGGCTGTCAAAATTCACAAAGGCGCTTTGATTTCCTTTCATTATTCTCAAGAGAACTAAATGCAGATGAATAAAAAAGAGAAAGAAAAGGAGGGCAAATTAAGGGTTAATACACCTTGCTAAATTCAGACAAATGTAAAAAAATGGAGAATTGTGTTTATTCATGGCATTTAAAAAAAACCCTGTGCTTTGCTTCCTTCCCAGAGACAATTACCAAAATCATCAGGTATAAATACAGGCTTTTGTTCTTTAACTATCAGATTGTACTTCTATGTGTCTTTTTTTTCTACTTCACAAACTACAGCTCTTGACATCAGAACAATTCAATCTCTTGACTGTCAATTACAAGGTCCTAAGGGCAGGGTAGACCATCCCTAAAACATTAGGCAGGCATTATTTTCATGTTGTCAGTCAAATCTCTTCTACAAACAGCTGAGAGACCAAATGCTCATCAAGGGACCAGGCAGATGGTGTCAGATGACTGCCAGCAAGTTCTAGTACTGGGTGTAAGTTGTGTCTGCAGAAGTAGTAGAACCTTCCTTGGTGATGATTACAACTTCCTGAGTGCAGCTTCCAGATTTAGCAAATAAAAATACAGGATGCCCAGCTAAATTTGAATTACAGATAAACAACAGATTATTTTTAAAATAAAATCCCTTTTCTGGGAGTGCATCAAAAGGGAATGCACTTTTTTTTTTTTTTTGAGTGGATTCCTGAAATGTGAGAGGAGCAGGTGAATGGAAGTAGTTTGAGGAAGGATGCATGTGTTTAATGCATAAAAGGACATATGACAAATTTGTAATTCCCTTTCAGTATATTTTTCCCTAGCAGAGAATAAAAATATATCTGCAAGACCGTATTTATCCAAGAGTCTTTGGAAATGATTCATTCTGGAGAGCCAAGTTTTTTGTTTGTTTGTTTCTTAATAGCTGAGGGTTCCATCTCTAAGTAGTAAAACATTTTACATTTTAACTTCTTTGAATGGAAATCTCTCTTAAATGTGTCACACATATATTCTTGCCACTTTAAACAGAAAACACTACTATTAATTCAACTTCTCCCCTTAAGGAGCCAAGGTTTTAAGGATGGCCATCTATTATTGTAATAGCTTTTGATGTCTTTGAAATTCACTGAGGGATCTGTTGGACTATATACCCTTTCACTAAATATCTCTATTCTGCCCTGAATTTTAAATTTTTGCATCTGCCCTTGTTGTTTCTCTGTGTTCTGATGGTCAGGATATTAACTGTCATTCTTGCTCTTTTCTAATTTTTCCAAAATTCTTTCTTCCTTGAAACTTTTTCTCCTTATCTCCTAAGGTTTAAAAATAAGAGAGTGAAGCATTAAATTCAGTTCTTAGGACTGTGAAATTTAAAAAGAGCCTCATATTAAGGTCCTAATGAGGTCTCCTACAAAGAAAGTGCATTATAGCTTTAGAGAAAAATGACTGCAAGCTATCAAAATAGTTGCCATGTAGATATTACACTCAAAATGACCGCTAGCTAGTTCCAGTAGGCGTGGTTATAAGGTGGGCACTTAATCTCTTCCAGGCAGATAAGTGAGATGTAATATACTCCCTCTGGATACATACAGTGGTGCCTGAGATAAAAATTACATGAAAGTAGAAGAAAATGGGAACAGTAGCTGCAGGACTGGTGGTGTTCAGTCCAAGAGCCACTGCACACTGACCATCCTGTCTTGTCAGAAACAGTATAAAGAGATCATCTGGTCGGCCACTCACTGGCCACTTTGTACTATTCATTTAATCAACTTATGCCTTGGGCTTTCTCATTTGTGAAATGATGTTGATAATGAATACGACTTTGGGGAAGTGAAGATTTTTTCTGCTGTCCTCTTCGTTTTCCTAAACTGGTCATATGCCATGCAGCATCCACTATTTTTCCATGTAATCCACACCTCATTAGCCTCAATGGGAGACCTTTCTAATGTGATAGAATAGAACCTCAATTCTTTATGGTCATGATTTATAAATGCAAAGTCTCCATGCCTTGAAGGTAGGTTTCTAAGCTCTACAAGCACTTCTCTGCTCATGCATGGGTGGTGGGGGATGTGTTTTGCTTTCCCTGGAAGCCCATTCTGAGCAAGGCCTGTCCTTGGGGTTGGATCTCCATGTCTGCTTCTATTCCCACTCCTTGCTTCTGTTGCTGGTTGGGCAAATGCAGAATTAGACTTTTAGATATGGAGGGTATGGTGGGGGAGGAATAAATAAAAAGACTCATTTATGATTTTTTTATTAACATATAATATATTATTAGCCCCAGGGGTACAGGTCTGTGAATGGTCAGGCTTACACACTTCACAGCACTCACCATAGCACATACCGTCCCCAATGTCCATAACCCAACCACCTTCTCCCTATATGATTCTAAGCCTAAGTTTCCCACTGGTGCCTCTTAGCCAAGAAACCCTAAACTGAATAGGGTTGCACTAGGGTATGGCATGTGTGGCAGGGACAAGGGACAAGGGGTGGTAGAGGGGTAGTCCTCAGGTGCTTGTCCAGCTACTATTAAAGTCAATCATCTGTCCCCTCATTTGGCCATTGTTATTACATATAATTTTCTTTAGAGAAAACTTGGAGGGAGGAGGTATAGCAGCATGAATCTAATCCCATCCAGAAATTTTATTACTCTTGGAGGATTATGGTAATTATGTGATTAAAAAAAAAGGCTTGACACATAGTAGGCCCTGAGTTATTTACCTTTCCCTTTTTTCCACATAGAGAAGAGGGGAGGGACTGAGTAGAGGAAAACGAAATGTAAAAGTGACAAATCATAGTGTTCTACCTAATAGGGAGGCTGTGAGGAATAACTAATGAATGATTGTAAAGCCTTTTGGAAAGATAAAGTCTATAGAAATGCAAAATAATAATATCAGGGAAGTAAAGATGTCAGTTGAATATAAAGGAGACAGCTTTTATTCCCATACAAATATCTTGGTCACCATCAGCAGCAGTGGAGAAGAAAACAGAAAGAAGGGTATGTGACAGTTTAATAGTGCTTTGTTAAAAATAGAACACATTTTAAGAGTGTCTGGACTTTCTTTAAAATGAAAAGATGAGCACTGATTCACTGACTGCTAGAATAGATTCTGAAGTGCCTCTGGCAAAAATCACTGGCTTTTCCACCTCCAATTTCTTATGTTAATTAAATTGGGAGGACAAATTTGGTTTATGAGAAGAATAATGTCAGGAAGTGATGCCGGAAGGCAAAATGCCACTTCACGTGGGAGCAGTTTGTGAGTGTCCAACTCTGGGCAGCTTGACTTTCCACCTTAGATCGAATCTCACTCCAGATATAAATCTCTGGTCCATCACATTCCTCCTGAGGGTGTCCTAGGGGTTTAGATAAGTTTAAGGACCACCACCAGCTTAAGGACTGACATTCAAGAACTTGGAACAAGGGGGAGCTCTTGACTCTTTCTGTGAGTGTTGTTCAGAGGCAGGATTGCCCCAAATTTTGGAAGATGACAAATGCTTTGCAAAAAAAAAAAAAGTTTCTAAATAAGAAAATTTCCCAAAATAAGTTTGGGGAACATCGGATTAAAAAAATTAATGGATTATTTTTAATTGTAGGAGTTCCTAAAACAGTTAATGTCAACATGTGCTGTAAATTTCCAAAACATAAAAGGCACTGTGTTCCCCAAATGTATTCGACTATGGAACTATTCTCCAGAGTATTTAGCAGGACAAGCCTTGAGGCTTACTTTGGGAAATACTGTTCTGGGGCCACCTACAGAGTTTTGTTTTTTAACTTGGGCTTCTTAAGGATTTTCTAGAGGGAGTTGAATTCTCAGATAAGCCAAGAAAATGGAGTTGAAGATTCTGTTGAAGTCTGGATAAGTTATTTAGATTGCGTCCCAGACCACTTTAGTACCGATGTATGATCTTCAGACGTGTCCTGGAGTTTGCAGGTTGATGAATACAGTCAGGCATCCAAAGGAGACTTCTTTGAGCTCACCAAGATACATTGAGATTGAGACCCACCTAGTGACCAGACAATGATCTATCCTTCCCTGCTACGTCTGAATCAGGAGGTCCTCAGTTAGTAGAAAACTCTAAGACATGCCAGGGCTTTTCCTTGTTTGAAGCTTGTGGGAAATCTGTAGTGGTGCTCACCCCGATAAGAGGCACAAAGGAAGCTGGAGCAAGGCAAGAGAGGAACTAGTGTGTGTGAAGTTCTCTTTGGTCACTCTCAGCGTGGGCTGCAGACGCCAGCGGGGCTGTCAGGTAAGGGTCATGGGAAGCCTCGCATCAATGCAGATAGCCATGGGCGTCTCAGAGAGCACCACAGTAGAAGTCAGACAAGTTAGTTCAGTATCTAGAACCCAAAAGGAAGAATTGTGCTGAAATCATAGAAAAGGATAAAAGATAAAAGAAGCCTCATTTTAATATGTTAAACACACACACACACACACACACACACACACACACGTAACTAAGGCAGCCAATCTGAAGCAGAAGCAGATGTATTCAGGGTACAAAGAATAACATTTTTAGCTAGCTCGGCTTCCTTTCAAATGGTTTTTCTCAACAGTGAGAACATTCTGAGAAATGCATTTATATAGGTACAAAGCATGTGTCTCTGTGACAGCAGGAGTCCTTATTTGCATCAGATTTACTTCAACACCTGTTTGTTTCAGGGGCACTGCTTTCCTAGGAAGCACTCCAGAAAATGAATTACATAAAGGAAAGATGCCTCACTTTGGAAAGAACAGGCAGAGCATTTACAGTTCCTATAAATCACTGAGTCTACTTTCTTTGGTGAATAAGAGAGAGGTAATTTTTAAAGATTATTATTAGGAGAGCTGTGATTACCCTTGCATGCCTAACAGTCTGATGTCTATTTTTAAACCATGTCCTTGGAACACAATGAGTATTCAATAAAAGGTGTAGACTGAGCGATTTCAATAACTCATTCCTGCACAGCCACTAAATCTTATTTGTCAAATTACCATGAAATCTAAACGTTATACTGTTTTACTCTGTTGATTAGAATGATTTGGTGTCTATCTCTATACATAGTCCAAACATCAACTTTGTACAGTCAGCAACAATCTAGATTCTTAAAACATCCTGAAAAGGGGACATGGCATCTGGCTCCACTTTAAATTATGCTTACTGTCGACAACAGAATTCTCTAAAAATGGCATCACAGACTATATTTGTTCATATCTAATTGACTTCAGCCAGAGAGACCCAGCTTCCATACTGAAATATGGTCTTCCTGATGGCCACCAGGAATGTCCTACTTTCTAAAGACATGAAAGGTAGAAAGAAGATAAAGGACCTCTATAGATTACAGTTCTCTGTTTCCTCACAGTGGTGCTCTAAGCATGAAAAATAATACGGAGGTAGAATTATACTTATCTATTCCTAGGATAACTGTTTCATTACTAGTCTTCCATAAATTCAATGGGTTAGAGAGTTTCCGTGTGGGTTGTAACTTTAGAAATGCCTCCTTCTAAGCCTAAATTCTACAGATGAGAAAACTGAGGCAGGACAAAAATAAGAGCTTCACCTAAGCTCATGTTGCTATTTCATATCACAGCCAGGTTTTCCCACTAGTTCAGACTGTAAGGCTCAAAGACCAGGGATTTGAGGATCATCTACATTTGCTGCTTTTTTGTATTATGATAGGATGGAAGGGTGAATGAGCAGGTACAAAACCAAAAGAACAGAAGTTTGCTGCCTCCATTGATTTGAATCCTTTTTTGTGTGTTTGGCACCAAGGGAAAAGCTGCAAGTGAAATAACAATGATAAATTGGAGGAAAATGCTATTCTCTTGTTGGGTGCCTTCCTGGGTCCATGACACTAATACAGTGGATTTTGCATCAAGATGAAAACAGCTGATTTTGGCTTATGGCTATAGATCCCCGAGTCTAAAATGTCTTCTGTGGTATAAACTGTTTTCTTATTTATTTGGAATTCTTCCTTGCTGAGATGTTTACTTTCTCCCCTCTCAATTTTGACAAGATAAAAAAAAAAATTCTATTTCTTAACCCATCCATATTTCCTTCACCACTCTGTGTTCAACTTCACTTTAGTTGTGAATAGCAGGCTCATCTATATAAGCTTAGTAAAAGAGGCTAAAGCAGCAGGAGTGCATTTATCTGATACATTCACTGGTTTTAGCTACTCGGGACAAAACTTTGGCGGCTCTGCCACTAGAAACATTCCAGGTCTGGGTTTGAACTGTCAGTAAGGGCAGCCAACAGCGACTTATGTAATTGCTGCCTTTAGCCAATGTAGCTACAAAATGCTAGATAGGAAGGCATATGTATAATAATACATTTTTATTCAAAGTGTATCCTTGGCTGCCTTCTCTTCTCATTCTACTTACTTTACTTGGGCGACGATTATCCCCTTCATATGGATGCCTCCCAAAATAGTGTTTTAAGTCCAGGTCTCTCTGCTGAGCTATGAGCACCTATTTCCAAAACCTCAGAGTTTGAGCTCCATACACCATTTGCAAAAACGTATGCGGCACTCAGATCTACTCCTTCACCAGTCCATGGTGTGGAGAGGTTTTCTTGTGTGGGCCCAGTGCCATCTCTCTTTTTTCACTTTTCTCTCCCTATGGGAAGGATTCCCTCCCCTCAGTGGCACAGGGTGTTTTTTTCTCCCCTAATTTACTTCCATGCACCTTGCACCTATCACACTGCCTCCTTCCAACTCTGGTAGAGTTCCTTCTTCTAGTACTCAGATCAATATTTTGGATGTTCCAAGTGATCTGACCTCAATACAGCTGTGTTCAAAGGACAAGGAAAGCCTAGGGTCTCCCTACCTCTCCACCATCTTAACTCTTCCCATAGATATCTATTTCCAGCTAGCTCCTACACATACTTACTGGACATATTTTGAAATACTGGATCATGCCAGTATTTCAAAAGCAACACATCAGAACCCAACTTTTGTTCCATTCCCAGAAAACCAGCTTAAACCCCTGTATTTCCTATCTGCATGTCTATCATCTAAATTCACTCAATAATATAAGTCAAAATATTGTTAAATTATCTTAGATTTGCAACTTTTATATCAACATCCTATTAATTACAGAAGTCAAACACAATTTATTAAATACATCCCCAACACATCCTCTCCCTTCTCCATTATCATGGCCTTAGTTCAACACACTGTCTTATCTCAAATCTTAAAGAGGCATATACAGAATATCCTATTTAACAAGTAGAGAATACAAATTCTCCTAAAACCATAAAATTATTACAAAAATTGAACACTTTGAAGAATGAAAAACCAAATCTCAGTAAATGGGATTGGTATCTACAGAAAGAACACAATCTCTGGTCAAAAGGCAATTAAATTAGAAATTAGTAGCAAAATTTAACTAGGGAAAAAACCTCTTTCTTTTTTTCAAAATATTTTTTTTTATTCGTTTATTTGTCAGAGAGAGAGAATACAAGCAGGGGAGCTGCAGGTAGAAGTAGAGGAAGAAGCAGGCTCTTTGCTGAGTAAGGAGCGTGATGTGGGACTTGATACCAGGACCCTGGATCATGACCTGAGCTGAAGGCAGATGCTTAACCAACTGAGCCACTCAGGTGTCCCCCTCCCCCCCCCAAAAAACCAAAAAACCCTTTCCATTTAGAAATTCTAAATAAATCAAGCACAATGGTAGAAATCATAATAAAATAAGAATGAACAATAATAAATAATACCACAAAGCATTTCCACTGAATTTCATTTAAAGCAATTCTTTTTTAAAAAAATTATTGTTATTAACATATAATGTATTATTTGCCCAAGGGGTACAGGTCTGTGAATCATCAGGTCATTTAAAGCAATTCTTAAAGGGTAACCTATAACATGATTTATGTTATAAAGAAATAAACTATGAAAATGGACTCCCAGCATGTATTTTTAGGAGTTACAAAAAACAAACAAACAAACAAAAAAACAACCCATAATAAACTTAGAAAGTAGGAAGGAAATAAGAGCCCAAATTATTGGGAGAGGAAAAGACAGGAAGCAAATAATAGAAAATATCAACAGAACTAAATGTTTTTTAAAAAGATTAAAAATTGGGATGCTTGGGTGGCTCAGTTGTTAAGTGGGTGCCTTCAGCTCATGTCATGATCCCTGGGATTAAACCCCACATTGCGCTTCTGCTCAGCAGGGAGCCTGCTTCACCCTCACCCACTCCCCTCGCTTGTGTTCTCTCTCTCTCTGTCTAACTCTCTGTCAAATAAATAAATAAAATCTTTTAAAAATCAATCAATCAATCAATCAATTGTCTAGTGATCAAAAAAGAAAAGAGAAACAAATAAATACTAGGAATTAGAAAGTGGCTGTTTCTACAGACGCTAGTAAAAAATTGGATGCCATTACAGATTTAAAAAATGAGGCACTATTATACTTATTGTAGGACTTATCTATTGGATAATTAGAAAACATATCAAATACTTAAAAATTTTAGATAGAGATTTCAAATTCTTAAAACAATGTAAATTTGCAAAAGTGATTCAAGAAGAAAGAGAAAATATAGTTTGTAACCGTTTTAGAAACGTATCTGGTAGATTTCAATCTTTCCATAAAGAAAACACCAGGCTCAGATAAAATTATAGGAGTGTTCCACTCAACGTTTAAGAAGTAAAATAATAAAAACTATTCAAACTACCATCTTACTCCTGCATTTATATTCTTATTATGTATATTTATATTAGTTCCTGCAGAGGAAATACTTTACAATTCATTTTATTAGGCTAGCAAAACTTGGAAACACTCCCTAATCTGTGTCCTCATCTCCTCTCTCACTTCATTAACAGTGTGCTCTTTCTAAAATGCAAATCTGATCCTTCCAGTCCACGGGGAACACTGTTTCAGGGGTCCCTCATTACCAGGAGGATAAAGCTTTCCTCAACCATCTCATCTGTGCCCTGCCTACCTTGCCACCCTCATCATTCACCACTCCCCAAGTGTTACTGCAGTTTTCCAAAGATGCCATGCTACTGCACTTCTCTCTTCTTCACTCACATATGCTCTGACTTCATATTCTTGTCTTTTAAAACTAGATTTAGTGGGTCCCTCCTTTGGACTCCCAGAGCACTTTTGCAAATCTTCCTAGCACCTATTTCGCCATGCTGAATTCTGCTTACTACCGCAGTGTGTCTTTCTCACATTAATGTGAATTCCTTGAAGAAGTTTATTTGTGGGTCTTCAGGGCCCAGAACAGGTCTGGCACATGATGGATTCAAACCATAGTTCAGGCATATCATGAAAGAAGGGCCTTTCTGTATAGCTTTTCTGGTAACTTAATCATCAAGTAGAACCTTACTTTTGTGAGGAAATACATTCTACGGTACAAAGAACAACCAGAAATGCACTTTTGGAATACAACCCATCTCTAGTGGGGATCTATCTCTATTACCTTTAAAAAGTTTCTCTAAAGTTTGGGATATGGGGAGACAATAAAAGCATCATCTTTCTCTCCTAGGTACTTCAAAAGACAGGAAGCTCACAGTTGCTCTAATATGAGATAGTAATGATATTGGGAAGCATCCTTTAGTGCACGGACACATGGCATCCTGGAAAAAAATCGATGTTTTACTTTCCTCCCTGCTGGGTTTCATTTCACAATACAGAGCCATCATTACCAGCCTCAAAATATACCTGTTCGGTTTTTCATCTGTGAACAACATTACACTGATTTCAATTAAATTCCAAAATAGATACCCCAGAGTCCTCCCTAGAATTTTTAATATTTTGTCTTTAATATAAATTGATCCTTTGCTATTGAGTCAGTAACCCAAAACTAGGAAAAGGCTTTGAGAGTTATTAAAGTCACAGGCTGTGCAGCTGTATAGAGCATACTTGGGAACATGTGCTATAGAAAATACAGCCTTCCGTGGAGAAGACATATTTACAATACATTGGAGGCTCAGCATGGAGAACCCAGCAAAAGATGCCAAGATTCATTGCCTTCACTTAACTGGCACTTGCAGTTTCCAAGGAGAACGGTCTCATTCTGGTGGCCCCTCATCTCAAGAGCATCTTCCACTCTAGGGTGTCAAGAGGTCAAAATCCTGAAGGATGTTTTGGAGGGAGCTCTGGGAGTGGGAAAATACTAGGCATTCTTGATACATGAAAGGCTGGGGAGGTGGGATAAAGTTAGGGAGAGCCATAATGCCCAGGTCATGAGGCTATGGCAGAACCAGAAATAGCAAACACGACTTTTGGCATTCAGTCTTTTCATCTGACCACTGGACCCTGGTACCAGGTGCTGGAACCTTATGGCAAGCAATTAGAGCTCCCATCCAGATTATAGGTTTTTGCTAATGCCAAAAGGAAGAAAGACCTGATGAGGTTACCTGCCCAGGGAATTTTACTTGGCAGCTCTTTCCTGCAGTATTATGCCAGAAATGCATTCAGTGATGGAGCTCTGCCATTTACAACATGTGTCACTTTGTCTCTGGGAGAAGAGAGATAACTAAGTGAGGTTACTTTTATTTATTCCATTGCATCTATCTGAGACCGGCATTTATTAAGCATGGTACTGAGATTACACTTGATTTCCCCTCAGTTTTCTTCTATTGTTTTTGCACGTAAGTCTTGAGGAAAATAATATTGCTCTTGAGAGCAAATGACTTAAATGAATCAGATGTTGTCTGGGTGTAGGTATTGCTATGAGACCAACTTTATTATTAGTTGTTATCATAGTTATTGCAACATGTAGCTAGCTGAAGAGTAAACTTCAAAGAGCAGGCAGTTCACAGCTCTGTAATCCAAAGAGGGAGCAGCATGGAAGAGCAGAAAGAGCATTATTAACTTTGGAATCCCATTTCTCTCGCCTACTAGCTGTGTATCCAGGAGCAAGTGACTGCAACCATCAAAGCCTTAATTTATTCATCTGCAAAGTAAAGCTAATAGTTTTACTTGCTGAAGGCTTTAAATAAATTACTATGTATAAAGAGTTTGGCACAGTTTTTGGCACACAGCAGGTGCTTATTGCATGTTAAGTTCTATTCCTTATTTTAGACATGCTTTTCCAAGAGAGCTCAGACATAAGATGTGGTCCAATAATCAGGTATTACATATTAAACTGCATTAGAGGAGGCTAATTATGGCTTTGTTAGTTTGATTTCAAAGAGTGAGCAAAATAACTTTTGAGGTTTATTTAAATTCTTAGCTAGGTTCTACATTAAAAAAACAGGTAAAGAGGTAAACAATAATCTTAATAATTTCATGTCAGCACAATATCAGAATAATTTGAATATTAAAAACAAACTCCTTTTCCTACAAAAACTGCACCAGGGGTTGGTTTCCTATTTCAGTCCTATACCATTAAACAACTCCAATACCCAATATTATTTGTTACAGTCACCCTCAAGTCTTGTTGCCAGTTGAATATAGTTCCTTTTTAGTTTCTGACATCGGCTCCAGTTTCCATTCCTAATCTCCCTTATCCATCTTCAGACTTTACAGTCGTCCTCAAGCTCACTGTAGTCTACTTCCCCAGTGAGATCTGCCTGGCCACATGAAAGAAAGTTCACTTAGAAACAATAAAACAGCAAAAGGTAGTTCCCTGGGACTTGGGAACTGGTTTGTGAGTACAGTATAAACTCAATAGCGAAAAGTTCTTCGATGAAGTGACTTAGCTTATAATCAAAGCAAAATCACAGATTTGTAACTGAAGCATTTTGCCCAAGAAGAAGAAAGGTGTATATCCCAGCTACTGCTGAATAAGACATGACACCATTTGGGGACTACTCAAAGCCTTCTTATCCCGAAGATCACCATGACACTTGCCGAGAAGTTTTGTATCAAACAATGTAGCCTCGTCTCATGTCACTCCTGAATTCAACTGTCTATCCATGGATCTTTAATGTTAAAAGTGTTACCAACCTGCACTTAATTCATGAGACAGTATATGTAACCATAAGGGGAAGATAAGAAAATATGTCTTATATTTTCTTAGGGAAAAGACCACTAACTAACTAGCACTATAAACCTATTACCCAACATCTGATTGAATGATTTTAGTTTACTCCGTACCTTACAAGATCATGTTTCACCAAGCTTATTCATGTGTAGACTTATCATTTATGTTACTATTACTTTGCTAATATGAAATTACTAATATTTGCCTTTCTGTAAGGCTCAGAATAAAATGGTGCAAATGACCAGATTGGCAAAAATCCAAATGCATGAGCCTCCCTCGGTATTTAACAAGCTGAAGGATGGGGTAGACTCCTGTTTGGATCCTCCATAACCCTGATTTTGAAGCTGCTCATAGCATGACATTTTTCCTATGATTTTTCAGATACGCAGCCCCTGATATTTATATAGAACTTATTTCTACTATGACCATAGCACAAAAAAGAAATTAAAAATAAAAGGACCAGAAGTAGTGATTTTACTCTGATTATTGTTAATATTGTCTCGCCTTTAGGAGTGCAAAAAGTAATATTTTTTGAGTCATCTTAGACGTAGAATTTGCAGGATATCAATCTACATCAGAATCTTTTCTGAAGTCCCCTCTACTTATGGCTTGCCTGTCTTCCTGTCCAACCTACCTAGGTGATCAACCTTGCCCCAGGCACTGACTTCCTTCATTCCACTTTAAGTCAAGTAACATAAGGTATTCATTCATTCTTCAGGATTGCACACTAAGTCATCCTTGCTGTTTTGTCTCCTGTGACTTTGTACTTAAATTTAAATTGTATTACTTTTGCCTTTTTTCTTAAAGTCTCAGCTTATACCCTAATTCTGATAAAGACTGGATTCCTGTGTTTTTCCTATACATACTTTTCCTGTCCAAATGGCCTATTGAGGTTCAATATTTTTCTAGGACTGGGGAGTGATCTTTTTTATAAATTTTTAAAAATTTTTTATAAACATATAATGTATTTTTAACCCCAGGGGTACATGTCTGTGAATCACCAGGTTTACACACTTCATAGCACTAACCATAACATAGACCCTCCCCAATGTCCATTACCCTGTCCCGATTCCCCTCCCTCAAGCAACCCTCAGTTTGTTTTGTGAGATTAAGAGTCACTTATGGTTTGTCTCCCTCCCAATCACATCTTGTTTCTTTTCTCCACTTCCTCATATCAGGGAGATCATATGATAGTTGTCTTTCTCCGATTGACTAATTTCACTAAGCATGATATCCTCTAGTTCCATCCACATCATTGCAAATGGCAAAATTTCATTTCTTTTGATGGCTGCTTAGTATTCCATCGTGTATATATACCACTCCTTCTTTATCCATTCATCTGATGATGGACATCTACGTTCTTTCCATAGTTTGGCTATAGTAGACATTGCTGCTATAAATATTCGGGTGCACGTGCCCCTTCGGATCACTACGTTTGTATCTTTAGGGTAAATACCCAGTAGTGCAATTGCAGGGTCACAGGATAGTTCTATTTTCAACTTTTTGAGGAACCTCCATGCTGTTTTCCAGAGCGGTTGCACCAGCTTGCATTCCCACCAACAGTGTAGGAGGGTTCCCCTTTCTCCACATCCTCTCCAACATCTGTCATTTCCTGACTTGTCAATTTTAGCCATTCTCACTGGTGTGAGGTGGTATCTCATTGTGGTTTTGATTTGTATTTTCCTGATGCCGAGTGATGTGGAGCACTTTTTCATGTGTCTATTGGCCCTTTGGGTGTCTTCTTTGCAGAAATGTCTGTTCATGTCCTCTGCCCATTTCTTGATTGGATTACTTGTTCTTTGGGTGTTGAGTTTGATAAGTTCTTTATAGATTTTGGATACTAGCCCTTTATCTGATATGTCCCTGGTGAATATCTTCTCCCATTCTGTCAGTTGTCTTTTGGTTTTGTTAACTGATTCCTTTGCTGTGCACAAGCTTTTGATCTTGATAAAATCCCAATAGTTCATTTTTGCCCTTGCTTCCCTTGCCTTTGGCAATGTTCCTAGGAAGACGTTTCTGTAGCTGAGGTCGAAGAGGCCGCTGCCTGTGTTCTCCTCAAGGATTCTGATGGATTCCTTTCTCACACTGAGGTCTTTCATCCATTTTGAATCTATTTTCGTGTGTGGTGTAAGGAAATGGTCCAATTTCATTTTTCTGTAAGTGGCTGTCCAATTTTCCCAACACCATTTATTGAAGAGGCTGTCTTTTTTCCATTGGACATTCTTTCCTGCTTTGTCGAAGATTCGTTGAACATAGAGTTGAGGATGTATTTCTGGGCACTCTATTCTGTCCCATTGATCTATGTGTCTGTTTTTGTGCCAGTACCATACTGTCTTGATGATGACAGCTTTGTAATAGAGCTTGAAGTCCGGAATCGTGATCCCACCAACTTTGGCTTTCTTTTTCAATATTCCTTTGGTTATTCGAGGTCTTTTCTGGTTCCATATAAATTTTAGGATTGTTTGTTCCATTTCTTTGAAAAAAATTGATGGGATTTTGATAGGGATTGTTAACTGTGTATATTGCTTTAGGTAGCATAGACATTTTCACAATATTTGTTCTTCCAATCCAGAAGCATGGAACATTTTTCCATTTCTTTGTGTCTTCCTCAATTTCTTTCATGAGTACTTTATATTTTTCTGAGTATAGATTCTTACCCTCTTTGGTTAGGTTTATTCCTAGGTATCTTATAGTTTTGGGTGCAATTGTAAATGGGATTGACCCCTTAATTTCTCTATCTTTGGTCTTGTTGTTGGTGTAGAGAAATGCAATTGATTTCTGTGCATTGATTTTATATCCGAACACTTTACTAAATTACTGTACAAGTTCTAGCAGTTTTGGAGTGGAGTCTTTGGGTTTTCCACATATAGTGTATTGTCATCTGCAAAGAGTGATAGTTTGACTTCTTCTTTGCCGATTTGGATGCCTTTAATTTCTTTTTGTTATCTGATTACTGAGACTAGGACTTCTAGTACTATGTTGAATAGCAGTGGTGAATGGACATCCCTGCCGTGTTCCTGACCTTAATGGAAAAGCTTTCAGTTTTTCCCCATTGAGAATGATATTTGCGGTGGGTTTTTCATAGATGGCTTTGATAATATCGAGGTATGTGCCCTCTATCCCTACACTTTGAAGAGTTTTGGTCAGGAAGGGATGCTCTACTTTGTCAAATGCTTTCTCAGCATCTATTGAGAGTATCATATGGTTCTTGTTCTTTCTTTTATTAATGTGTTGTATCACATTGATTGATTTGCGGATGTTGAACCAACCTTGCAGCCCTGGAAAAATCCCACTTGGTCATGGTGAATAATCCTTTTAATGTACTGTTGAATCCTATTGGCTAGTATTTTGGCGAGAATTTTCGCATCTGTGTTCATCAAGGATATTGGTCTGTAATTCTCTTTTTTGATGGGATCCTTGTCTGGTTTTGGGATCAAGGTGATGCTGGCCTCATAAAATGAGTTTGGGAGTTTTCCTTCCATTTCTATTTTTTGGAACAGTTTCAGGAGAATAGGAATTAATTCTTCTTTAAATGGTAGAATTCCCTTGGGAAGCCGTCTGGCCCTGGGCTTTTGTTTGTCTGGAGATATTTGATGAGTGTTTCAATCTCCTTACTGGTTATGGGTCTGTTCAGGTTTTCTATTTCTTCCTGGTTCAGTGTGGTAGTTTATATGTCTCTAGGAATGCATCCATTTCTTCCAGATTGTCAAATTTGTTGGCGTAGAGTTGCTCATAGTATGTTCTTATAATTGTTGTATTTCTTTGGTGTTGGTTGTGATTTCTTCTCTTTCATGCATGATTTTGTTTATTTGGGTCTTTTCTCTTTTCTTTTTGATAAGTCTGGCCAGGGGTTTATCAATCTTATTAATTCTTTCAAAGAACCAGCTCCTAGTTTCGTTGATTTGTTCTATTGTTTTTTTGGTTTCTATTTCATTGATTTCTGCTCTGATATTTATTATTTCTCTTCTCTTGCTGAGTTTAGGCTTTCTTTCTTGTTCTTTCTCCAGCTCCTTTAGGTATAGGGTTAGGATGTGTATTTGGGACCTTTCTTGTTTCTTGAGAAAGGCTTGTACCGCTATATATTTTCCTCTCAGGACTGCCTTTGCTGTGTCCCACAGATTTTGAACCATTGTGTTTTCATTATCATTTGTTTCCATGAATTTTTTCAATTCTTCTTTAATTTCCTGGTTGACCCATTCATTCTATAGAAGGATGCTGTTTAGTCTCCATGTATTTGGTTTCTTTCCAAATTTCCTCTTGTGACTGAGTTCTAGCTTCAGAGCATTGTGGTTTAAAAATATGCAGGGAATGATCCCAATCTTTTGATACCAGTTGAGACCTGATTTATGACCCAGGATGTGATCTATTCTGGAGAATGTTCCATGTGCACTAGAGAAGAATGTGTATTCTGTTGCTTTGGGATGAAATGTTCTGAATATGTCTGTGATGTCCATCTGGTCCAGTGTGTCATTTAAGGCCTTTATTTCCTTGTTGATCTTTTGCTTGGATGATCTGTCCATTTCAGTGAGGGGGGTGTTAAAGTCCCCTACTATTGTTGGGGACTTTGTTGTCCCCAACAAAGGGGGGACTTTGTTGTTTGTTTTGTTTGTTGCTGTGTTTCTTTGTTTTTGTTATTAATTGTTGATGTGTCTCTTTGATTTTGTTATTAATTGGCGTATAGAGTTGGCTGCTCCCATGTTAGGGGCATAGATATTTAAAATTGTTAGAGCTTCTTGTTGGATAGACCCTTTGAATATGGTATAGTGTCCTTCCTCATCTCTTATTATAGTCTTTGCTTAAAATCTAATTGATCTGATATAAGGATTGCCACCCCAGCTTTCTTCTGATGTCCATTAGCATGGTAAATTGTTTTCCACCCCCTCACTTTAAATCTGGAGGTGACTTCGGGTCTAAAATGAGTTTCTTGTAGGCAATATATTGATGGGTTTTGTTTTTTTATCCATTCTGATACCCTGTGTCTTTTGATTGGGGCATTTAGCCCATTTACATTCAGGGTAACTGTTGAAAGATATGAATGTAATGCCATTGTATTGCCTGTAAGGTGACTGTTACTGTATATTGTCTCTGTTCCTTTCTGATCTACTACTTTTAGGCTCTCTCTTTGCTTAGAGGACCCCTTGCAATATTTCCTGTAGTGCTGGTTTGATGTTTGCAAATTCTTTCAGTTTTTGTTTGTCATGGAAGCTTTTTATCTCTCCTTCTATTTTCAATGATAGCCTAGCTGGATACAGTATTCGTGGCTGCATGTTTTTCCTCATTCAGTGCTCTGAATATATCATGCCAGTTCTTTCTGGCCTGCCAGGTCTCTGTGGATAAGTCTGCTGCCAATCTAATATTTTTACCATTTTATGTTACAGACTTCTTTTCCCGGGCTGCTTTCAGGATTTTCTCTTTGTCGCTAAGACTTGTAAATTTTACTATTAGGTGACGGGGTGTGGACCTATTCTTGTTGATTTTGAGGGGGGTTCTCTGCACCTCCTGGATTTTGATGCTTGTTCCCTTTGCCATATTAGGGAAATTCTCTACAATAATTCTTTCCAATATACCTTCTG
>PISX010018484.1:0-40539 GCA_004024625.1 Mellivora capensis
AACAGTGTAAGAGGGTTCCCCTTTCTCCACATCCTCTCCAACACACGTTGTTTCCTGTCTTGCTGATTTTGGCCATTCTAACTGGTGTGAGGTGGTATCTCAATGTGGTTTTAATTTGTATCTCCCTGATGGCTAGTGATGATGAACATTTTTTCATGTGTCTGATAGCCATTTGTATGTCTTCATTGGAGAAGTGTTTAAAAGGCCCACTTGAATTTTGGTTGGTGGCTGGCATTTGGGAACTTGAATTTTGCAAGGGTTCCCACCATTCAGAACTGATAAAAAGTAGCTTTCTGTATTTAAATTGTTCATGCAAACATGGTTTATGCTAAACATCTGCTTTCCTTTTGAGAGGCTGGGATTTTGGTAGGTGCTGGTCAGAGGGTGTCTGTATGACTAGCTCCTACTAAAAATCTTGGGCACTGAGTCTTTAGTGAGCTTTCCTGGTAGGCAGTATTTCACATGTGACATCACAACTTGTGGAGAAATTATACCCATCCTGTGTGACTTCACTGGGAGAAGACTCTTGTAAGCTTGTGCCTGGCATTCTCCAGATTTTTGCCTATTTTCATAGCATAAGAACAACTATCTGCTGTGTCCTCTAAGTTTGCCTAGTGAATCATTGAACTTGGGGTTGCTATTGGAGACTCCCAACACTGACTAAGGCTAACTGTTGGAACAAAATACAAACCTTCCTAAACAACAGAAGTATAAAAAGAAAATGAAAGAGACCACTTAGAATTTTTTTCATCCATTCTTCTACATATAACACAACTAAAACCATAATTGTTTCATATCAGTAATTGTAAATGAGCTTAACTTTAAAAGAAAAAAGATCTTCAGATTGGATCATTAAAGCCCTATTTTAGTGTTGAATCCGAAAGACACATTTATAAAGTAATTCAGAAATGTTAAAAATAAAGGTATGAACAAATTTATATGGACAAATGAAAACAAAATGAAAAAAACAGAAGCAAGTGCGTTTTGCAGTCCAAAATATAGGACATCAAAATGTTTAGTCCCAAAGTGACTAGATGAGGTAAAAAAATTCAGTTAGCACAAAACTGAAATAGTTAAATAATGTTGAAGGATAAAATTCGCACTGAAGGTGTAGTTGTCATTATCTTTGCAAGAAATTATGAAGGAGAAAATAGAAGCAGTTAATAGAAAGTAGACATAAACCCAGTAGTAGTGGAAAGCTTTCATTTATCTCTCTAGTTTAAGATCAAGAGGACAAAAATAAGTGTGGAGAAAACCTATACAATATGATCAGTAAAGTAGTTATGGTGTGATAGATATTAAACTCTGATACGGTGATAATGGAGAATATATTCTTTTGAAATGCTTTGGGAACTGCCATAAAATTGTTTCTATATTAGGTAATAATTCCAAAATGAAGGAGGAAGTGAGACAACATTATTACAATGTGGTAAAACTAAAAATTAATGGCAAAAGCATGAATGCAAAAGCTTTTCACCTTGAAAAAATGTTTTTTAAAGCTGTATTAAAGGACTTGAAGAAAAAAGGAAAGGTGAGCAGAATATGTGGAATATCTTGACAAAGGTTAGTGAAAATACTGCATATGTGAGTCCTAGGGATAAACCATGCTTGAAAGAAAATGTATAGCCTTAAATATTTATAGCAGTAAAAAGAAACAATAAAAATATGACTCAAGAGATAGAAAAAGAACAACAAAGTAGACCAAAGGAAAGTCCAAGGAAAGGATTAATGAAGATAAAAACAGAATGGAAGGAGTTAGAAATGTAATTAAAAAAATAAAATTAAAAAATGGTGATTAAAAAAATTGATTAAATAAGGAAAAAAGGGAAGAAAGTACATATTTATGAGAGAAATGACAAGAAGGAAAAACAAAGCAAAAAGGGAAACTAAAACATGATAGAAAGTTATTTTGTGGAACATAGTCCATGAAAATTTAAAACTAGAATGAAACAATTTGCTAAGAAAATATGCTGTAGCACATAACATATGTCAAATATGATAAGACTGACCCAGAAGAGAAAGAAAATCCCAACAGACCAATTTCTATAGGAAAAAATTGAGAAATAGAGAAGTCCCAGCTCTCCCATTCATTGCCTTTGATCCTTATAAATATTGTTCTCTGATACCAGGGGCTTGAGGAACTGTTCCATGGGTTTCTTTGCCGACTACCTTCTGCTGGTGGGAGCACTGAGGAAAGGGAAGTTAGGGGGTCTACAACTGGGCTTTCTTCTAGTTTGTTGCTGTTTCTGTTTGTCACCCAGCGGGGGTGGTTGGTTCCACCCTCCTGCTTCTAATGGTATCTCCAGAATGGGATCTTCTAATGGGATCTTCACTGTTCCCTTGAGGTCTCAGCCTCCATTGGCTGAGGCCCTCCTCCTAGTTCCTAGGTTCTTGTAACTCCTTTGTCCTCCCCTTTGTTGCTCTGTCCTTAAGAGGAGTACTAGCTTGTTCCACTTATCTCTTGTGCCTCTGTTCCCTTCTAACTACTTCAACCCTTTAAAACCTGTGTAATCCATTCCTTATATTAAATTCCATCTGTTGAAATATACAGTGCATTCTCTGCCTCCAGACTTAACCTCTCTGTGCCAGTTTCCTTAGATGTAAAATGGAGATAACAATGTTAGAATCATGATAATAATGATAATATAAACACTTACCTCATTAGGTTTTGTGAAGATTAAATGAGTTTAATATATGTAATAACAGGTCTAGTGAAGAGGAAACGCTATGTCAATTATTGCTGCTGTCAAAAAGATTTACTTACTCTCCCTCCACAGAAACAAAGCACTTGGCTTGGACAGATTTATTGGAAACTTTAATGAAAACTTTAAAGTTTTCCATTGTTACTTTATTCTGGAGCACAGAGAAGAAAACTTCCAAATCAATTCTTGTGGTACAAGTATAACATTGGTAACAAAGAAACATTTAAGAAAAATTTTATAAAAAAATAATAAAACTGTCTCATTTTACAAAGAATAAAAAAATCATAAGTAAGGGATTAGCAAAGAAAATTCAGTAGTACACTGAAGAATGATCCAAATATTTGTACTTATCAGAAATAAAAAAGGCTTAGTAGGAAATCTAGTAACATAATTCATCATGTTAATAGCTTTAATAGGTGTAGATTAATGTTAGAGACTCCAGGTCTCAGTCCGTGTCTTCTCCTCTGTCTCTGCATTCACTTCCTTGGTGATTGATCCTAAGTTCTGTTGACTTAATGTGCCATCCACCACCTATTTTTGTGTGGCCCTCAAGTTAAGAATGGTTTTTCGCTTTTAAAGGGTTGTACAAAACCAACCAACCATACAAACAAAAAACCCCAAGAAGACAGAGATAGTGACTCATAAAGCCTAAACTGTGTACTTAATCAGGTTTTTTAAAGAAAAGATTGTACTGTCGCTTGGATACAACATAATGGCATTTGTTATGGGCTGACTTTTAAAATCATTTTCATGTAAGTACAATACACATCCAGAAAAGAACACAAGTTCTTTCCCTAAGTGTACTACTCTAAGAATTTCATAAACTGACTATACCTGTTTAGCCAGCACCCAGATCAGTAGACAGAATAGCACTTGGTCCCCGGAAACCAACTTGGAATGGAATTGGCCTGGCTTTTGTTCCCCTCATTTTCACTCCATTGCAATATTGAGAGTATAGTTTTTAAATTTGCCTCTCATAGGCTTTATCACTTCTTCCACTCTTACTAATTTCCAGTCCCCCAGATAAGAAAATATCTTAACTTTATCATTATCTTGTCCTATTTCTTTTTAACAACTTGAAAATGTTTACAGAGGAGAGAATTAAAAACTCTTTTCAAGCTGAGCAACAGGAAACTAACACAAAACAGCATCGTGTAGGACACAGTATATATTTTTTTCCCTAAACAGACAGTACATAATGCTGAGAAATAACATAGTACTTCACTTTAAATCAGAGAGAATGATGCTTTGTGTCTTCAAGGTAGCATATACACTGTCTAATGCCAAAGTTGCTATGGAAACTATTGAATGATAGAGAAAAACAGTTGCATAAAATTTGTATAATTCATGGATTTCTGAGAATTTTCAACTTTGAGTTTGTAATACATATAAATACCAATGGGCATTTATTTATTGATCTATTTGGTAAACATTTTTTTTTGTCTGTATGTGCTGAAATTCTTCTATTGATTGAATTAGTCTGAAAAACCTGCCAGAATTATCAAAACTGTATTTCACGGCCTAAAATTGTTGACTGTACTTGTTTTTTTGTGAAAGTGTACTCACGTACACACATTTTTATTTGAAGAATCAATAAAGTCCCGTGACTTTAAAGTCCTGCTCCAAGGGGAATGGCAGGCAAAGGGGTAAGCAGGCTCCCTGCTGAGCAAGGACCCCCTGATGGGGGCTGGATCCAGGACTCTGGGATCATGACCTGAGACCGAGACAGACAGTAAACTTACTGAGCCACTCAGGCGTCCCTCACCATCCTTTCTAAAAGAAAAAGAAACATAAATTTATTAATTAAGCAATCATTCATTAAAAGCCTTTTTTGTTTTCAGCATTCTTTCAGGCGCTGGGGATTCAGGAGAAAACAAGACCACAGGAACAAAATCCCTGTTTTCAGGAGGCTTACATTCTAGCAGCAGTAGACAGATGGCTAGTGTGATAGATTAGCTAGTAGACAGATTAGCTAGTGTGATAAGTATTGGAATCAAATAAAGGATCAAATAGAATCAAATATCTATTTATTTTACTAGTGGATGGTCATGGAACTTCTCATCAGGAGATTACCTTTGATCTAAATCCTAAATGGCAAGGAGGAGGCCTGCGGGGTGAGGAATTGGGGAAACAACACCCAAGCAGAGGAAAAGCTGAAGCAAAGGCTCTAGAATGTGGGTGAGTTTATTTCTCTCTCCCAAGAACCGGAAGCTGCTTTTAGTTCCTAGTGCCCATATCCAAGTGAAATTCGGAGATCACTGTGTTGTTTGGCATTTGGAGTGTGACATTAAAAGGAAAGAAGAGGTTTGCCCTTTTGTTGACTGCCTTCTCTGCATCCCAAGCCTTGTGCTTTCAAGTGACCTCGACCTGCTATCAGGCAGAGACAGGAGATTGAGTATCCTTGCTCAGCAGGCACTCTTTTCTTTACACATGGTTTCTCTTCTTTTCTTTTCCCTCCTCCTCCTTGCCTGTTTGTCTTCCCTTCTTTCTGTCCTCCCTTCCTCCCCAACCCTCTCTCTGCCTTCCTTCCTGCACTCTACAGACATCTGTGACATGCCCAGGGTGTGTGTACATGACAAAGGCACAGTAAAAGAAGTTTCATGGGAACAGATTCATCAGTTGGAGTTCACCAAGAACAGGTGGTCCCTATCCAAGAAATTCAAACGCACAGCTTGCTTCAGCCTTGGCTGATTTTCTGAGGCAGAATTTAAAAGTTCCAGATTCCCAAATTTCAAAACACAATAACCTCTTCTGTTTGTTTGACTTATTATAGCAAATGTCTCTCATTTGTGAGATCAACATTTTTGGCATGTGCATTTGAGGTGGGAGTATGGGGGAAAGTGTTATGCCAACAGTCAGGGGGAAAGGAAACTTTGTTCTCTAAGCATGAAAATAATGACTAATTTCAGGGTTGGCCTTTGAGATATTGATTTTGAAACCTTAGCTCATTTGCATGTGGGGGAAAGCAGAGAGACATGTAAATGAAGCCATAAAAAAGTACAAAGTAGATGATGTGCTAAGGATGAACATTAAGACCTGTCATACCATGTAGCTCACCCAGAGAGGAATATATTTTAGGGCATTTTTATAAGTGGGTTGGGAAGAATTACTTGTCTATTTTACCTACTCTGGACTTCAGAATTGTTAATGGAGTTAACATCATTTGGATATTATTATGTTACTCCTGTTATTTTAATTAACATGATCTGAGGAGATCCTTAACTAGAAACTTTATGAAGCTAATTAGAAGGTTACTAGTGAATCCACACTAGCAAATGAGAACTATGTACAGCTTATTTTATGGCTATAAAACAACCATAATTATATTTTAGTTCATTATAAATCATAACTAGATATGAATTTCCTATCGCTTCTAAGAACTAGTGTACTAGTTCTCTTAGCCCTCTTGCACTCTCAAAGGAAAGGTCCTTGTTCTAGGCTGACTAGGATTTTATCTTCCTTTCCTTCCTTCCTTTTATCTTCCTTTAATCTCTGTTATCTATATCCCTCACCAGTTGGTCATAGAAAAGCTGCTTCATTGTATGAGATGGCTAATGTTATGTGTCAGTTTAAGTGGGTTAGGTGATGCTTTGATAGCTGGTGAAACAGTATTTCTGAGTGTGTCTGCGAGAGTGATTAACATTTGATTCAGAAGACAGTGAAGAAGATTCACCCTCACAAATGTTGGTGGGTATCATCCAATCTGTTGGGGGCCTAAATAGAACACAAAGGCAGAGGAAGGGTGAACTTGAGGTGGGTTGTCCATATTCTGCCCTCAGACAACAGAACTCCTGGTTCTTGGTCCTTGGGACCCCAGGATTTACACGAGATTCTCTTCGGACTTGGACTGAATTATACCACTGGCTTTCCTAGTTCTCTAGCTTATAGATAGCAGATTGTGTTAACCACGGGAGCCAGTTCCTGAATAAATCTTTATATACACCATATTGGTTCTGTTTCTGTGGAGAACCCTGATTAAACCCAGTGTATTGGGTTAAGACCAATTTGGGGATTTCTCAGTCTTTGCTTTCTTAATCATTTGATGTGAAGGTCTACTATGGTCTGAATGTGTCCTCCCCAAAATCTGTATTTTGAAATTCTAATGTCTAGGGTTATTGTATTAGAAGTTGAGGTCTCTGGGAGGTGATTAGGTCATGAGGGTAGAGCCATCATAAGTGGGATTAATGCCTTTATTCAGGGGACCTCAGAGAGCTCTCTTTCCTTCTGCCAGGTGAAGATATAATGAAAAGTTTGCAAACCAGGGAGAGGGCTCTCACCAGAACCTGACCGTGTTGGCCCCTTGATTTTGGACTTCCAGCCCCCATAATTGTGAGGAATAAATTTCTGTTGTATGTAAGCCATCTGGTCTATGGCACTTTGTTATAGCAGCCTAAATAGACTAAGACAGCCTAACTCCCCCTGACTTGTAAATCCAGTTAATGTCTCCACCTAGATATCTAATAGTCTTGCAAGGTATCAAATACAAAATGGAATTGTTAATTTTACCCGTTGCCTTCTATATCTTAGGAGTCTGCTCTTCCAGCTATGTAGGGCAAAAGTACTTGGAGTCATTCTTGACTCTTCCCTTTTCTCATAATTCATATTTAGTCCCTTAGCACACCCTGGATGCTTGTTTTAGGCTGACTCTCTAATGACCACAGTTAACAATATTCCTTTATTCACATTCTTTGCAGTGTGGCCTTAATGCACTTGTAAAAGAGGCCCAGAGAGATCCCTTGCCTTTTTGCCATGTGAGGTTAACAGTGTGAAGATGGCCATCTATGAGGGAGTAGGCTCTCACCAGACACGGAATCTACCAGTGCCATGCTTATAGACTTTCCAACCTCCAGAACTATGATAAATGAATCTGTTACTTATAAGATACTCAATATCTGGGTACTTTGTTATAGCAGCCTGAGTGGACTAAGATAGTTTCTAACCACAGTTTTGTTGCTTTTCTTCAATGTTTTTTCAAAGCACTGGGTGCTCAGGGCTGCTGTTGTGTGGCTCAGTGTTCTCTCCTCTAGCTCCCTCCATACTTGAGCACTCAGGGAGGTTTAATCATTCCTGACTTCCTTTTGTGTGTGTGAATGGATCAGAACCAATAAACAATCCCCCCTCCTTTTTTTTATTTGAAAGGGAAGACAGTTTATCTTTGTGTAAGAGAATGTTCGTGTGGTGCATAAACAATGACTGTTGGAACACTGAAAAAAATTAAATTAAAAAAAATGAAAGGGAAAACAGAATTATTTTTGTATGAATAAGATTCTCCATAGCAGTTTACATCGTAATTTTAACAAACAGACATCCTAACTATAATTTTGGGGCTGATCAGTATAAGAAATTTTACTCCAGGCAATTGAGGAGCATTGGAAGGGTAGGATGCCAGGAGGTCTGTCTTCATGTATTCCTTGTTGTTCCTGTGAGGCACATCGACATGTTCATTATGGAGCATGCTGATAAACAATTTCCCTTTTTGATGACTCTCTTGACCCTGTTGTCCTTCCTGATGCTACTGACAAACATCTCTGTAGAAGTCAGAACCTCTGACTTCTGTCTACCTACCTGCCCATCCACCTGCCTACCTACCTACTTACCTACCTCTGTCTGTTTTCCTGTTCATGCTCTAGATACAGTGGACCTTTCTTAGTTCCTGGATCCACCATATTCTTTCTGTTTCAGGGCTGTCTTACATGCTGTTCCTGAAAAGCTTCTCTGCTGTGATCAACCCTTTTTCCTGTCAGAGCTACCTCTCCCTGTTTGTGCTAGCTGATTCCTACTCATTTTTTAGATCTTTGTTAGCTACCTCTACCACAGATATGATGTCCTTTGACCCTGTAGTCTGCAGTGGACTTGCTTACAGTATATTCTTTGCATTTGTTAGGATGATGTTAACTAATTCAACTTCCAAATTTCAGTGGTTTTACTCAAATTTTATTTCTTACTATATAGTTCCCTAGGGGTGATGTAGCAAAGGGCCAAAAGCTGGGTGGCTTAAAACAACAGACAGTTATTGTCTCAAAGTTCTAGAGGCTAGAAACCTGAAATCAAGGTGACAGTGATCTCTCTGCTGGCTGTATGGAAGAATCCTTCTTTGTGCTTTTTAGCATCTGGTATTTGCCAGTAATCCTTGGTGCTCCTTGACTTATAGTTGCATCGCTGTGGTTACATGTCCATTTCCCTCCCCTGTGTGTCTTCACATTGACTTCTCTGCATCTGCCTCTGTGTCTGTTTTAGAAAGTCACCAGTCATATTGGATTAGGGCTCTGTCTAATGACCTCATTTTTAATTGATTACTTTTGTAAAGACCCATTTCCAAATAAGGCCACATTCTGAGGTGTTGAGGGATTTATGACCTCAACATAATTCAATCCATAATACTTACCTGATACAGATGTTTTTGGCCAGTGGGCAACCTTCCTACCCATGATGTTTAGGAACTAGACTCCTCCCATTTTATGGCTTTGCTGCCCCTCAGACTTTGGTATCATCTGCACCCAGCAGATGGTGAAAGGAAGAAGAGAGAGTGTGGAGAAGGCATAGTACCTTATCCGAATGTCACCCAGAGGTAGCACATATCCCTCTTCCTCACACAGTTATGGGGAAGACTTGTTTGAAGGCCCCACCTAGATGCAAGGGGAAAATTGAAAATGTAGTGTGCTGGGTATGGTTTCTTAAGCCATCTGTGGTGAAGAGCTGGTATTTCTATTTACAACCCATCACAGACCAATAATATAAAATACAATTAAAAGATACTACATTTAAAAATGAATTTGAGGTGCACCTGGGTGGCTCAGTCAGTTAAGCATCTGCCTTCAGCTCAGGTCATGATCCCAGGGTCCTGGGATTGAGCCCGCATTGGGCTCCCTGCCCATTGGGAAGCCTGCTTCTCCCTCTCCCTCTCCCTCTCCCCTCCTACCACTTGTGTTTCCTCTCTTGCTGTGTCTCTCTCTGTCAAAGAAATACAATCTTAAAAACAAAATGAATTTGAAAACAATATCTACTTTTTGTTCTTAAAATTTAGCAGGCATATAATAACCTTAGCAAAATTTTAAGTTTATGATTTGTAAGTGGCCACTAACACAGTTTGTAAATGGGCACTAGTCCATGGGTGGCCACAGTTTGAATAGCTCTGTGGAAGGGAGTTGTTTTAGTTAGCTGGGGCGGCCATTACAAAAATGCCCCAGGTGGGTGGCTTAAAACAACAGACATTTATCTCTTATAGTTCTGGAGGCTAAGAAGTCCAGGATTAAGATGCTGCCAGGTTTGGCTTGGTGAGGGCCCTCTTCAGCTTGCAGACAACTGCCTTCTCACTGTATCCTCATATATGAGGATATGAGGTCTGGTCTCTACTCCTTTTATAAGGATGCTAATCCCATCATGGGAGCTCTACTCTCATGATGTCATCTAAACCTAATCACCTCCCAAAGGCCCAAATTCCTAATATCATCATATTGGGGGTTTGGGTCTCAGTGTGAAATTTTGGGGGGGAGGCTGGACACAGGAGCATAATATTTATTGCGTAAGTAACTCTGGCCTCACTCTGATAACCTCATCTTTGCCTTCATACTTTGTTGAGCATTTGTCTTTCCTCCTTGTCCCTTGGAGTCTAAGCTCTGTGAGGGCAGAGACCACATTTTTCTTGTTTACAGCTATGTCCTCAGCAGTCAGTTGAGTGCTTGGCATAAAGTTGGAGATTAATACATACTTCTCAAAATTCTACTTCTGGTCTGCACCTGGAATAATTTCTAAGAAAATATGTTTACCTAAAATTTGTGACATTAATTCATTTAACAGAAGCTGTTATTTTTTTCGGCCTTCTAAATGTTTTCCTTATGCCTTGTTTATCAAACACTTAGGCTCTAAATCTGTAGAGTGCAGAAAAGAGTAATTTTCTTGGAACAATGGGCAGAGTGAAATGACAGGCAGGTGGTCAGGTTGGGTAGCTGACTTGGGTTAGGGCAAGAAGAGTGGTAATAGTCATCAGAACTCTGCATGTAGGAAGAATAATTTTACAAGCAAAATAAGAATATTTTGCTGAAAAAGTAAGTGTTGAGAAATAAAGAGAGGGCCCAACTAGTGGCCATAACCAGTGAGAACTCCTGTATGAAAATAGAGAAAGAAAAACTATAGATAATAGATGCTGAAAACATGTAGCCATGGAGAATGGGAATGTTGCTGAGTTCTGCAGAGGATAAATTTAGTGAGTATTCTAAATGCCAAATTCAGAAGTGGCCCCATTAGTCAAGCAAGAATCTAATAAAAGACTTGAGCAGGATTATTTGCAACATATTTCTCCAGCGGCTAGAAATATTATTGTTCTTTGGAAGGGAACTTGGGAGGACTTTTTTGTAATTTTGTATCACAGTCTTTCTTAGGGGTCTGGTTGCTACAGACAAAGGAATGTATGCTTAACATGCATACATTACATGAAAATAGCTAACATTTATTGAGAGGTTACGTCTGTCAGGTACTGAACTAAGTACTTTGTATGTATCGTTCATTTTACTCCTGTAGTAGCTGTAGAGGCAGATTCTATTGTTTGCTCCCTTCCATAGGTAAGAGAACTGAATCGGTAAAAAGTTAAGTGATTTGCCAAAGCCCCAGAGCTTGTATGTGGAGAAATATATACCCAGTTGTTAATAACTTCTTATTTTTTTTTAAAGATTTTATTTATTTATTTGACAGACAGAGATCACAAGGAGGCAGAGAGGCAGGTAGAGAGAGAGGAGGAAGCAGGCTCCCTGCTGAGCAGAGAGCCCGATGCGGGGCTTGATCCCAGGACCCCGGGATCATGACCTGAGCCGAAGGCAGAGGCTTTAACCCACTGAGCCACCCAGGCGCCCCAATAACTTATTTTAATACCAGAGCCAATCATCCACAAGTCAGTCTTTTCCCCAAGGACAAATCACCATAATCTCTTTTAGTTTTAGAAAAAAATGACATTTTCTGTGAGCATATTTTTTCTTACTGAAATTCTATATTATGCTATGTGATGTTATGTTTTGTTACACCATATTGTGTTATTCATTTTGGGTGACAGAGATTTTAGTAACTGATAACTGTATGAATATGGCATCACACCGAATCTTCAAAGCTGATATAATTCAGAGTCAGAGGAACAAGAGAATGTAGGGGGATTTAGATTAACATTACCCAGGATTTCACAGGCAACCCACTGCTTTCATATCTTCCCTCGGGAGAAGCTCTTGAGCTACAGAGAAAAATGTTTAACTCCAGTGACAATAAGCCAGCAAAATAATGTGTTAAAACAATGTTTATTGAGGGTGCCATTCTGATGAAACAAAAGTTATTGCTGCAAGAAAGGACATGATGGCAACCCTCAGCAACTCAATTTCTTTCCAGCAGTTCATGTGTTTTTAAACTTGTGTGTTTCTGTTGTGCATTATTTGAGTTTCCTGTTTAGCAGTCTCAATGATTTAGTATGGTTCAGCCTTCCTTTGCTCCTTTAAAGTGACAATCAACTGAGGTTATGTGTTCCTTCCCTTCCTTTCTTCTGTATCCTCTGATTTGTGACAGATGCGTGCCCCATTAGCTTGGCAGGCGTCCTAGGAAGGGAGTCTGGAAGGTACCTTGCATGGCCTATTGTCTGGGAATCAGTAAACCATGGTAGAATGCTGTGTACTCTTGAAGCACGAAGTATAACATGCTCTGGACTCACAGATGAAGGAATTATCTTTATTTACAATATATGGGGAGGAGGAAACATTTACACTAGGTGTTTGAATGCACCATTCTAGTAGCTCTGTGAAGTCAAAGCTTAAATGTATTTGTTTACTACTGTATTGGCCAGAGCTTATGACCATTATTGAAATATAACAAGTACCACACAGTATGTTTGTTGAATGAATGAATAAAAGGATGAATGATTGGGAAACCATTGTGGCAGAGTGGGAAAATGTAAGGACTTTGGAGTTGAAAATTTTAGGTTTCCTTCCTATGTGCCTCACCAGCTGTGTAGTCTTGGTGAAGTCACTTAACCTGAGTGTTAGCTTTTTTCACTATAAAGTGGAGAAAGTAAAGCAAATGCTCAAATACTGTTATGAATATTAAATGAAGTAAAATATGTCCAAATACACAAAAATTAGGCCATTAGTACATTTCTTTTGATATGGAATTTATGAGGGTTTATTTAATAATATGCCTTTAAACATCCTCCATGTTTACAATGGCTTTTTAAAATTTGTCTTGGGTTTAATTTCCAATTACCATTAGAAGAAATCTTCAAAGCAGAAATAAACCAAGTACCACCCTTTGTTATATAGTAAATAGTGACATAAAATATAAAAATATTTCCTCTCATACTGACAAGATAGTCTTCCTTTTTTGTTCTATATAGACAATTTAAATACATCTAAAAATGTATAGTTCTTTTTTTTCCTTTCCTTTCCTTTTTTTTTTTTTTTAAAGTAGGCTCCATACCCAGCACAGAGCCCAACATGGGACATGAACTCACAACCCTGAGGTCATGATGTGAGCCGATATCAAGAGTTGGATACTCAACCAGCTGAGCCACCCAGGTGCCCCTAAAAATGTACAGTTATTTTCTAAATACAGATATTGATATTTAACCCTGTAGTTTACTGTATTTATGTGAAAGCATATGTTCAGTGAATATGATATTATAATCGTATCTTATGATTACACAATCATACTAGACTTTCAGGGACTCAAAGAGCTATCACAAGGTATTTGGTCTTTTCCATGGTTCAAGACCTAGTGTTCATCAGCTCTCTCTCTTTCTCTTTTATAAACCCTAAGACCAAGCATTGGGTTTTCTGGCAGTTAACAAAACACAATTTGACAAGCAAATTTAAGGAAAAGGAATTCCATTCTTTACTGTCATTCCTGAAACATATTCAAACATTTCAAACATACAGTGCAGTAGGCATTATTTTAAGATTGCCCCCAAGATTTCCACTCTTGTTTTATGTAATCCCTTTTTGCCTTGAATGTGAAGGAGATCTGTGATTATGATGGGCTGTTATTCCCATGATTAGGATACTAATCAGTTGCCTTTCGGTTAATCAAAGAGGAATTGTCCTGACTGGGCCTGGCCTAATCAGATGAACTTTTAGAAGTAGAAGTGGTAGCCGGGAAGAAAGCAAATTTACTCGTGTTTTGAACTCACTGTGGGATATGAAGAAAGGAACTGGGGCAACTTCTAGACACTGAGAAGGATCTGTAGCCACTGACAGCTAGCAAGAAAGGGAGGACTTTTTTGCCCTACAACCACAAGGAATTGAATTCAGTCAACACTGAATGAGTGAGGGAGCTTGGGAAAGAAACCCATGCACCAAATGAGAACTATAGTACAGCTAGCGTCTTTTTTGTAGCTTTGTGAGATAATGAACCACAACGTCCAGTTCAGTCATGCCCAGACTCTTGATCCAAGAAAACTGTGAGATAATAAATTTGTGTTAAGTCGCCAAGTTTGTGGTAGTTATTATGCATCAATAGAAAAACCAATAATACAGTTGTGGGTTTTTTTTTTTAACACTCAAAATTCCCTTTCCTCTTCTATGCTCTTCTCTCATCTCCATAAACTCACCCAATTCATTCTTTAATCCTCTAAAAATTTCTTCCTGTTAATTAGGTCCAGACTGATTAGCTTTATTATGCTTTCTTCCCTTCCAACACCCATTCAGCGTTTTATTAGGAGGATCCACTTAGCTTTCCTTTCAGTGGGCAAGACACTTTCCTCTCTAGAAGTGAGGAGGAGGGCTAGGCAGGCAATTTCAAGAAACTCTTGTACCTGAAGAGAGAGTGGGGTAGTTTGTATTACAGTTTTTGCGCCTACATGTGCACACTTAATCAGACATATGTATGCATGATGAGGCTTAACTGTTTACTTTAGACTCTTGAGAGAAAAACGGAACCTGTTAGCCCACCAGGTTTTTCCTCCCCCACCCTAGAATGGCTTGAGTGGGTAGAAAGATAGTAGACCTGGGGTTCTGCCTTTATGGGGGTTAAGGGTGGAGAGCCTATGATTTCATGCCTTTGCTCCTTTTGGTGACTTTAAAACATAAGAGCGGGGAATTAAAGCATAGGAAGGGAGACACAGGGTCATTTAAGTAGTTAATTGTTTAAGTCACTCAGGGCTTTCTAAAAGGGGAACTTGATGAGTGGAGTGGCCTGGCTCTTTATCTAGTTATATAGCTGGCCACTTATTTATTAGAGATGGATATCTTTGAAATGGATGCCTCTACAGTGAAAAACTCATGTCAGACACTTGCATTACAATAAAAAAAGGCTAATTGTCAGCAGTTATACTACAACTCGTCATTGCATTGTTACTTTAGTTGTCTGTTTGATCTTCTGGATTGGTTTCTGGAAGGTGAGGATTTGGCTTAGTAGTTCTCTGAACTCCAGGTTTCCGGAAAGGGCTTAATACAGAAAAGGTACCCAGTTGATGTTTGCTGAAGAAATGAATGGAGGTGATGTTTGATGGTTGTGGGGAGTTGAAGGGAGTGGTGTGAAGATAAACTAAACAGGACTGAGAATTAGGACTTAGAAAGAAACTTGAGATTATTTCCATAGCTCTCATTGGTTAAATAGTTGGTTAGTGACATTTCCAAAATATGAGTATGTTGGCTGACTCAGGCTCTGCTCTTACTGTACCAGTGTAGCTACAAACTATATTTGAATCAGGAGATATTTAGGAAGGACATCTCAAGGAGAGGTGACAAACAGGAGCAGGAGACAAAGCAGAGTAGAAGTGTGTATAGATGTATGAGTCTGTGTGTGTGTGTACCTGTTATACTGTGATTAATAATAAAAATATACATTTGGTTTTCTTCTCGGTTCCTGGCACAGAGATTCTAAAACCCTTGGAATTTCCTAAGTGATAAGAGCAAGGAAGGTATCTTTTTTTTTTTTTAATTGAATAACAAGCCCCTTTCAGCTACACCTGAGTTTATATTAGTGAGGTGATTTTTGGAAAGCCCTTAAGGATGGGGGCTCATTGTTAGGGGAACCGACCATATGATATTAGAGGGTTGGAACTTTCAACCCCATCCCTTGACCTCTAGGGAGTGGAGTGAGGCTGGAGATTAAATTAATCCCTAATAGTAATGATTTAATCAATCATGACTACACAATGAAGCCTCCATAAAAATCCCTGAAGAATGAGATTCAAAGAGCTTTTATGTTGGTGCTGGGAGGGTGGTACTCCCAGACAGGGCATGGAACTCTGTCATGTCCCCCATATTTTGTCCTATACCATCTTTTCTATCGGCTGTTCCTGACTTGCATCCTTTATAATAAATTGGTAATCTAGTAGGCAAGCTATTTTCCTGAATTCTGTGAGCTGCTCTAGCAAATTACTGATCCTGACGAGAGGTTCATGGGAACCTTCTATTTTTAGCCAGTAGGTGGTAAGCCCAGGTGACAACCTGGATTCTCAGCTGATCTGAAGAGAGGGGGCAATCTTGTGGGAATGAGCCCTTACCTTGTGAGGTCTGACACTATTTCCAGGTTGTGTTGGAATTGAAATGAACTGTAGGATACACAGCTGGTATTGGAGAATTGCTTAGGATGGGACCCTGCCCCCCCCATCCCTAGTTTAATGTCGGAAGTATTGGGAAGAGAGTATGAAAAAGTTTTCCCTCTCAGTACCCATCCAGTGGGTTTTGGTAGGATAGTTTAATGGCCCTAATTCTTCACTTGTCCACATACCCACGCCCATTGTCATGTTGCTTCACAGTTTATGCAGTTATAGAAGCAGAGTGCATTTCCCTTCTCCTTATTTTGGGTTCAAACACATTTTTGCCAGTGGACTAGCAGGCATGATTTGACCCCCCAAAAAAGTCTGCATGATTGAGCTTGCCCCTTAGTACTGGGAATGGGGTGATAGGTAAGTGGAGTAGAGACTAGTTGCTATAGTCAAGCCCAGTCTTGGATCTGCTGATCCTTGCCAACCTTCGGATGTATGAGTGAGCCCAGGTGGGAGTTGTAAAATGACTCAGCTGAGCCCAGTGTGAATCACTCTAAATCCTTATTATTGTACATGCTGATAGGGGATTATTGCTAGAAATAGGCAATATAGATGATGGGGAGTAATGTCAGCAATATTTTCTTGCAAAGGAGATGTGGGAGTTCAGGGTTGCATTTCAGTGGTTGAGCAGAGCCAGTGAAATGCCACATTTGCATGTTAGACTTGAGTGGTGTCCTCATGACACACATTTCAGTTTTAGATGGCAGCATTTTATTCTAAAAGTGATTAAATTATTTTTATTTCAGAAAGACCAAGGAGTCCTGAAACGGCTCATTTCCTTAACTATGTTATGAAGACTACATGGGGGTAAATGGGAAATAAGATAAATAGGTATCTGATTCTTAATTAGTGCTGTATAGTTGAAAAGTTAGAGGAAGATCCACTTTCTGAAAAGATGAACTCAATGTTACTTTCAATATTTGTACAGTACAGGGCATTTGCGTTTTGGGGAGAGATACTACTTTACTTCATTAACACATTTGGCTGTATAATTATCGAGCTCACCACTGCCAACAATACAGCGACTTTAAATCATGTCAGGAAAGTGAAATGCTCTTGGCTGGGAGGTTTTCAAATTCCATTTGATTTAAATCCAGAGGTTCAATGGTAGGCAGACTCTCCTTTCACTCGTCTCTCCTTCAGCCATGCTCTCAGCTTCTGTCATACTTCCTTTTCTGTAATTTCTTTGCCTCTAGCTAGGAATTTCCATCCTTCACCTTCAGTATTATCACATTTCTTTTTTAAAGAGAGGAAGGGGAGAGGGGTAGAAGGAGAGGGAGAGAGAATCTTGAGCAGGCTCCATGTCTGGTGTGGAGCCCAATGTGGGGCTTAATCTCATGACCCTGAGATCATGACCTGAGCCAAAATCAAGAATTGGACGCTTAACCAACTGAACCACCCAGGCACCCCAGTATTATCACATTCTTATGCCTCTTACTCATAACTCTGCCTACATATTCTTTTGTTCCACAAAATATACCAAGTTTGGTGAGTAAGGGCAAGGATCCCCAACCATCAGAGAAAATATCATGCTGCTTTAACAAGGAGACCCCAAACAAGAGATAAGTTTTATTCTCTGTCTTTTAATGTTCCAGAGGGAGGGAGTAGTCCAAGACAGAAAGATGATTCTGCCTCACAAGGTCAGCCAGAATCCAGTTACCTTAGTCACATTGCCCCACTGTTGACAAGGGTGTTGTCATGTCTACATTTTTGATCCTGGTGTTCTATGACCATGCTTATGTTCTAGTCTTTGGGAAGAGGAAAAGAGAGAAGTGAAGGGCAGATGATTCCCATTGAAGACAGTGATGTAAAAGCTGCGCACATCACTCCTGTTTATGTTCCATTGGGAACATAACAATGGGAATGTCACCATTTTTAGCTGCAAAGGAGTCTGGAAAATGTATTTGCCGATAGGTGCTAAACCTTCTTGTGGAGATGGAATATTAAAAGGAAGAAAGGGAGGCTGGACATTAGGGTCAACCAACAGGCTCTGTCACAGGAGTTACTCTTAATTTCCCTAGAAGTATACACATGTCATTGCATGAATGTTTTTCTGTAATTGTAAAAGTCCTTGGTGGATCTGAGGACTAAACCTTCTACAACTGCTACTTGGATCCTGTGAGGGATAGGAGATGCTGTAGAGATCTTCCAGTGTGGGTTTTAAGATCTGGTTCTGGACCCACGAAGTAGGCAGTGAACTCTCCTGTTTCCTTCGTCAACTCAACCTGGCAATTAACTACTTAAAATTTTTTAAAATATGAACACATTGTCAGAGTTATAAAATGTATAGCAAAAAATTATGGAATGTGTTTTTCTTTCTTCATAAATATTGCTTTGACAAAGAAGTTTAAGTAAAGGTTAATCAAAATATATTAATATATATTCTTATCTCTAATCCTGTGCCACTAAATATTAAAGCATCCTTATGGTATTTTCTCCTTAAACAATTGGAATGATAAGGTCCCAAATAATTTTCTAGTTTATATGGAAAGGCTTTTTTTAGGGGGGGTTTGAAAAGGGCGGACTCTTTCCATTTCATGTGCTTCTTTCCATTTCTGTTCCATTTAATTATATGTTACAGTTTCTTCCTTCCTCCCACCCTCCTTCCTCTTCCTTCCTTTCCTTCTTTCCCTTCTCCTTTCCTTTCTTTCCCCTTCCCCTTTCCCTTCCTTTCCCGTCCCTTCCTGTCCCTTCCTTTCCCCTTCCTTCCTTCCTATTATAACAACCAAGTTTCAGTCAGGAAGCAGAAAACATCCAGTTATTTATTAGTAAAACAGATTTATTGAAGTATAATTGATTTACAATAAACTGTGCATATTTAATGTGTAAATTGTGATGTTTTGACATATGCATACACCTGCAAAACCATCACTATAATCAAGATAATGAACATCTTCATTTTATCCAAGTTTCTTTGTTTACCTTTCTAATCCCTCTCTCTCCTTGCACCCACCTGTGCGTCATCTCAGGCAATTGTGGATCTGCTTTTTGTCGCTGTGGATCAGTCTGCATATCCTAAAATTTTGTATAAATGGAATAGTACAGTATGAGTTACTTTTTTCTATCTTCTTTTTTAAAAAAGATTTATTTATTTATTTGAGAGAGAGAGAGAGAAGTGCCCACAAGTGGGGTGAGGGCAGGGGAAGAGGGGGAGAATTTCAAACAGACTAGACTGCCTTCTGAGGGGAAACCCCGACATGGGGCTCCATCTCACAACCCCAAGATCATGGCCTGAGCTGAAACCAAGAGTTGGATGCTCAACTAACTGAGCCACCCGGGCACACCCTTTCTGTCTTCTTTCATACGCCATAGTTATTTTGAGAGTCATCTATATTGTAGCATATATTGATAATTCTTTCCTTTCTATTTCTGAATACTATATCATGTGTAGACATACCACAATTTATTCAGTCACTTGATGGACATTTGAGTTGTTTCCTGTTTAGGCTGTTATAAATAAAGCTTCTGTGAGCCTTCATGTATAGGTCTTTGAGTGGATATATGCTTTCATATCTTTTGAGTAAATACCTACACTGGAATGACTGGATTATATGGTAGGCATCCATTTAGATTTTTAAGATTTTAAAACTGGTTTCCAAAGTGATTGTGCCATTTTACATTTCCAGCTCATGAGAATGAGAGTTTTGGCTCCTTTACCTTCTTTCCAGTGCTTGCCACTATCAGTCTTTCTTAACTTACGCTTTCCTAATAGGTATCTAGTACTATCTCATTGTGGATACAATGACTAATGATGGTACTTTCACTGGCTTGTTTGTTAACCGTATATATACTTTGGTAAAGTATCTGTTTTTTTGGTCCACTTTCTTTTTCTTAAAGCTGGGTTTTTGTTTTATTATTAGGCTTTTAGATTTCTTTATATATTCTAGATAACTTCCTTTATCAGATATATGACTTGCAAATATTGTCTCTCATTTTGTTGTTTGTCTTATCATTCTTTTAATAGGGTCTTTCAAAAAGCAGACGTTCTAAGTTCTGTTGGGGTCCAATTTAACAGTGTTTTTCTTTTATCAACTGTAATTCTGATATATCTGAGAAATCTTTGCCTAACCAGAGGTTCCAAAGATTTTATCCTGGAAGTTCTATAGTTGTAGGTTTATATATAGGTAGGTTTATATATAGGTCCATTTTGAATTAATGTTTACATATGGATATTTAATTGTTTCAGCACCATTTGTTGAATTGAATATCCTTTCTCCACTGACTTGAGTTTATATCTGTGTTGAGATGGGTTTTCCACATATGTATGAGTCTATTTCTCTATTCTTTCCATTGTTCTGTTTGTCTACCTTTATGTCAATACCTCACTCTCTTGATTACTGTAGCTTTATATTATGTCATAAAATCAAACAGTGTTGGCTTCCCAACTTTGCTTTTCTTTTTCAAAGTTGTTTTGAGTATTTTGAATCATTTGCATTTTTACCTGAATTTTAGAATCAGCTTGTCAAATTTCTACCAAAAAAGTCTCTTTGGATTTTGATTTTGATTGCATTGAATCTATAGATTAGTTTAGGGAAATTAACATGTTAACAAAATTTGATCCATCTCTCTTTTTTCTTATTTTATTGATTTCTACTCTGATCTTTTCTATATTTTCTTTTCTCCAACTTACTTTGGATTGTATTTGTTCTTATTTTTTCTAGTTTCTTAATGTGCAAAGTTTATTCGAGACCTTTTTTTTAAGATAGGCATTTAACGCTGTGTTTCCCTAATTACTACTTTAGTGATGTCCCCTAAACTTTGATATGTTTTCATTTTCATTCAGTTCAATTCAAAACACTTACTAATTTATCTTTTGAGGTTTTCTTTGATCCATGGATCAACACATTAGAAATGTGTTATTTACATTTTAAATATTTAAGCATTTTCGATAAATATTTTTGTCATTGAGTTTTAATGAAATTCTACCGTGGTCAGAGAACATATTTTAAATTTGTTGAAAAAATTTTAATGACCCAAAATATGATTACCTGTGTACATTTGGAAAAAAAAAAGTTTATTCTGATGTGTGGAGTGTTCTACAAATGCCAACTCCTGTCAAGTTGGTTGAAAGTCTGCCCAAATCACTGTCCTTACTGATTTTCTGTTTAGTCATTCTATCCATTATTGCTATGAACTGAATTTTGTTCCCCATAAATTCGTATGTTGAAGCTCTAACCCTCTGTGTGATGGTGGTTGGAGATTGGGCATTTGGAGCAAGTTGGGTTTAGATGACATCATGAGAATGGGGCATCATAGAGAGCTCTTTGTCTCTCTGTCTCTGTCTCTACCATGTGAAGACACAGTTAGAATCTGGCCATCTGCAAACAGGAAGAGAGCTCTCACCAGGAACCAACCATGGTGATGCTTGGATCTTGGACTTTCAGCCTCCAGAACTGTGAAAAAATAATTCCTGTTGTTTAAGCCATCCAGTTTGTGGTATTTTGTTATGGCAGCCCAAGCTGACAAAGACAATTATTGAGAGAGGGCTGTTGAAATGTCTGATCAAAGTTCCTTCTTTCTTTCCTTTCTTTTTCTTCCTTCCTTCCTTCCTTCCTTCCTCCCATTATATCAGTTTTACTTCGTATGTTTTGAGGGTCTGTAATTGGGTGAATATATCTAAATATAAAAGCTAAAATTTTAAAACTTTTAGAACAAAACATAGAAGCAATTTTTTGTGACCTTGGGCAGGCAAAACCCCTACATACCCAGCAGAATAGCTAAAAGTAAAAGACTGATTGTATCAAGTGCTGGTGAAGATGTGGCGGGACTAGAACTTGTAACATTGCAGCTGTACATGTAAAATGGTACAGCCCCTTTCAAAAACAGTTTGACAAGTTTTTTTTCTTTATAAAGCTAAACATTACAATTACTTTATGACTCAACAAGCCTACTGTGAGGAAAACATATGCCCATTCATTTACTTGTACATGAGTGTCATAGCAGTTTCATTCATAATATCCCCAAACTGGAAGCAACTTTATATCCAGTGATAGGTGAACTGATATAAACTAAGTTACATCTATACAAAAAACAGTTATCAGCAATAGAAAGAAAAAAATTACTGATTCTTATAAGGACATGGATGAATCTCAAAGATAACATGTTGAACAAATGAAGCCAGACACAAAGGAAGTACACATTGCATGCTTTCAACGAAATGAAACTCTAGTAAAGGAAAAATGAGAAAACAGATAATTTCTTTTCTGGGACCTTGTGTGTGGAGAGGTACTGGCAACAGAGGGGCACTAAGGTACTTCCTGGGATAATGAAAATTATTTGTATTTTAATTGGAATGATAATTACGTATTATGTCAAAACTGTACAGTTAAAATAGTAACATCTTATTTTGTATAAATTAAAGCTCTATAAAGTTGATTAGAAAGAAAAACTAGAGTAGAATTTTGAAATTAATTTGAAACTCTGGCCTCACTGCAGGAAGACCAGTTGCCTGGTACTGGCGTCACTGCGGCAGCAGGATGAGGCTGCTTCTTCCAGTGCAGGGGAAAACCCACTGTTGTTCCAGGAAGGCCCTGCCATAGAGGAAGAAGCATTGCTAAGGTGCTGTTCCCCTAGGGATGGGGAACAGAGAGGATGTCTATAGGAAGCAATCCAGAATGAACAGTTGCTCTCTTCCTCCCTTACCTAGTCTTGCATTCTCCCGCTTGTGGACTCTAAAGCACAAGTTTGGCTGCTCAATTCCCATATCATACAGTAAGTGAGCAGAGTGGGTTTGGAGCTGAGAAATAATGGCTCAATAATTGGCACACTGGTCAGTGAAATAATTTCTATGATCTTAAAAAACTGACTATATATGGAACCTACCATATTTAAAACACTAAATTTTTGTTCTTCATTGGTGGCTACTCAGTAAATAAATATTTACTGGATAGCTAGAAGAACTACCTATCAGTACGCACAGATTTATATCATTCCAACTCATGTCAAGTTGGTTGACTTGACCAACTTCATTTTAGTTTTAGGCACTTCATTGAGTATAAATAAGTACTCTCTTTCATTGAGGTTTATAATTTGCAGTGGGTTATTGAAAGATACTATAAAATCAGTATCAGTAAATATCATAAATAGTGTTCTCAAGAGATACAGTTTCTATGTGATGTTCTATGGGAGAAGGGGACATCAATGTTATTTTCCAAGTTCATATCTTCTATGAATGGCAGGCACATTTGTAATATACTGTGACTCTAAAAGTGCTGCATCAAGATTTTGGCAGGTCATGATTTCATCATCCAAAGACAATGGCCGCTGTCTAAAGATTTGCGATGACAGCATAGACATTGACATTTGTTAAAAACAAAATAAAACGTAATTATAGAGAACAAACTATGGTTACCAGAGGAGGGGGGAAATGGGTTAAATAGATGATGGGGATTGAGGAGTGTATTTGTCATGATGAGCACTGGGTGATGTGTGGAATTGTTGAATTACTGTATTGTACACCTGAAACTAATATAACACTGCATGTTAACTAACTGGAATTAAAATAAAACCTTAAAAAAATGAAACAAACAAAACATGGCACACCTACTTATATGCCAAGCAGTGTGTTAAACTTTCCAGGGTAGATAAGAGTAGACAGGATAGCATTTGTCCTCAAGGAGCTTACAGTTTTGTAGGAAAAGATAGAAGCATGTGCATCAGTAGCTGTAACAAAAACTAAGATAAAATTTTGCTGTTCTAGGAGTATGAAAACAAAATGCTGAGGGTGGTCAGAAGGAGGATGAATCATTTTCAGATGGGGTTTGGAGAAACTTCTTTGGGGAAGTGGTATTTCAACTAGTGACTTCTTACTCTTATTTCAAGAGTCTTCTGAAAGGCCTCCTCCTTTTGGGAAAGCTTCCCTGACCCACACAGTAAATGGATGTTTCTTCCTTTGTGTTTCCATAAAACTCCTACCTAATAGGTACTGAACACTTAATAAGGGCCAGACGGGCACTGGCCTAAGCTCCAGTGTAGGTATTATTGGAATGCTATGAAGTTGATCTGATTATCCCCCACTGTACCAAGGAGGAAGGGGAGGATAAATAGTTTGCTTTATTGATAGTAAAAGTGCCCCAGATTCCAGTGTTGGCGATCTGACTCTAGAACTTGTGCACTGACCTAGCACATCTGACTGCATTTCCAATACAGTCTATTTATATATCTTCGTTAAAGAACTTCACTATATGGTTATTATTTTTATATGTCTCCTTTGGGCTAATTTGGTAAGGTGTTATTCAACTTTGTAGCCGTAGTCTCCAGCTCGGGTTTAGGCTTAGTGGTTCCTCAATAAATGTTTTCTGAGTGGATGAATATGGTGGCTTCCATTGTGCTTAGTATTGTAGAAGGCAATACAAAATGATTTTGCCCAGGACACTCAAAAGGCCAGGGAAGTATATGCAGCACTCTCTTCAACCAGGATGATAGAAATGAAATATTTTGAACAGAGGAAATTTAATGCAGAGAATTGATTACTCAGATTTTTGGAGGGACTGGGAAATCAAAGGATGATGTGGAAACCTTGAGATTTGCAATGACAAGAAGCCATGACTGCCCCTAGGCAGAAGAGACACATGGAGGAGGTGAAGGCTGAAATCATGGCAAACCTGTGCAGAGGGCACTGTACTGCTAGATATGCAGCATGAGGCAGAGAGGGAGGGTGAGGTCTATCCTGCTTCTCTTTCCTCCTGCCTTCTAATATCTTTCCATTACTTTGTACTGGCTTTCACAGGTCTCTGGAAGCAGCCTCCAAGAGTCAGTGTCCATGTGATGCAGAGCAGAGCAGGAGGGGGTGCGGGGGTGGGACGTAGGTCTGAGGCCAAACAAATTCAGGAGTGGCACAGGGTGGGGGGTTTTGACATCAACAACATGTGTGTTGAAATTTGTGATATGCTGCAAAAAGGGTCTCTCAAGAGATGGAGTCCCTCTCTACTCTGGACTTGAATCTGGGCTAGTTTGGGCCTGGGTCTGGACAATGAGAGAGTAGAAAATACAATACAAACAGAGGAACACAAAGTGTATACACAATGGGAATTGTTCTCTCTCTCTACATGGGACCCTGAGGCTACTTTGTGAAGGAGCTTGAGCTAGCCTTCTGGATAATGGGAAGCCACCATAGATAAGAAACCTGGGACCCCAGCCTACCTCCAGCTAAGCCAGTAGCTAACTGCAGACACATTAGTGAGGCCTAGCTGAGATCAGTTGAGCTCAGCCCAAATCTCTCCCACAGTTTTGTCAGCTAAGTAAATGGTTGTTGTTTTAAGCCATGAAGTTTTGGGGTAATTTGTTATGCAGCAATGCTAACTGATAGTCCACCTCTGCCACTTATTAGCTGTGTGACTTTGTGCAAAGCTTTTAATTTCTAAGCCCCATTTGCTTTCTTTGTGACATGGGGATGCTAATAACACCTCATAGGACAATTGAGAAGATTTAATGAAATACTGCATGTAAACACAGCCTCAGTGCCGGGCCCAGGTGGAAATTCAATAAACTGTAGCTGTTAAGATGACATTTTGGGATTTTTTTTGCCTGTCTGCTTTGTCCAATTGTTGACTCTCTCTGTGTGGAGAAATGATGAGGCTATTGCTTAACGGGGCGGATTGACACAAATGTTTTATTAAGAAGCTGCCTTAATTTTCCTGCTGGCATGAGGCAAATGAAGAGGGCAGATAATTTGTTAATTAGAATTTAAAAGGTACCTAATTCTCTCTTTGGAATAAGTCTATGTGTAGCTCTGCAAAGCTGAACCTCTGAAATGATGATATTCACACAGGTGTGGCTCAAATAACAGTTGTTATGCAGAATGTACATTTGTAGGAGAGACAGTGTGGATAAGATTATGTCAAAAAGTGCAGGATAATAAATTGCTGAAACTCATCAGTTCACATAAAATCGACGTGTGCTGCCATATTCCAGATGCTTGATTGCAGTTCTTTAATATAACGAGTTGCCAATTTCTTTCTCTAGAGAAGGACTGACAGATTGTAATGCAATCTGTTGATGTTCTTTGATGGTGATTCTCAGTCATTGCCACCACTGCTAAGGAACTGCAAACCTAACCAGGGAGACTTTGCTGGGGGAACTGTGTGTCAGTGTTGGGTGTTGTGGCCATTCCCATTGCTATTAGCAAATATAAACTATCAGCTGAAGCGTGAGATTCAAGGAGCTTCAAAAAAGAAGCAGGAACTGGCTAAGAAGGCACAGAGGAGCCAACAATTAAATTACAGTGTGTTTTACAGAACAAGATATCTTCACTGGAGACAAAGGAAAGCTGATAAAAATGAAATATAGGGAGATTAAAAGATCATAAAGCCTTGAGTTTGTTGATGCCTGTATCTTTAAATCTTTGGGCACAGTTGAGGCTGGGGAGAAGAGCTTTGCAGTGGCTAGGAAGGTAAGAATGCCTTTGAAATATGTAAGAGAGATCACAAAGGGAGGAATAAGCCCACAGGTCATAATGCTGTTGATTTCTGGCTAGTAAATATAGTTGTTTTCAGTTGATACTTAGGTCTTATTCACTCAAATTATAAAAATGGTACATGTTCATAGGCACTAGTGTAGTACAGTGGTTAAGATTTGGAATTAGCCTGCCTTGCTTAAATCCTTCATAGCTGTGGGATTTAAGAAAAGTTATTTCACCTCTTTCAGCCATTTGTGTATAACAGGAAGGGATGATGGTAGTACTTCATATGCTTGTTTTAAGGATAAAATGAGCTAAAGCATGGAACGTGCTTAGAACAGTGCCTGGAAAATAGTAAGGATCCCATAATATTAACTATTGGAGAAAATCTGGAAAAGACAGCAAGAAAAATAAGAGAAAATGTCGCCTGTCATTTGGAAAGCAATAACTATTAATATTTTGATGTATTTCCTTTTGGAGTGCATGGTTTTTATTTATTTATTTTTAAAGTTTTTTTTTAAATTAAGTTTTAAATTTTAATCCCAGTATAACTAACATACAGTGTTATATCAGTTCCAGATATACAATGTGGTGATTTAACAATTCTCTACATTATTTACTGCTCATCATGATAACTGTACTCTTTCATCTCCACCACCTATTTCATGCATCCCCACCCCCCCACCTCCCCTCTGGTAACCATCAGTTTGTTCTCTATAGTTATGAGTCTGTTTCATGGTTTTTCTCTCTCTCTCTTTTTTTCCCCCTTTGTTTTGTTTCTTAAATTCCACATATGAGTGAAATAATATGTTATTTGTCTTTCTCTCACATCGCTTAGCATTATATCTAATAGCTCCATTCATGTTGCAAATGACAACATTATATCTGTAGCTCCATTCATGTTGCAAATGACAATATTTCATTCTTTTTTAGGGCTGAATAATATTCCATTGTGAATATATACTACATCTTCTTTATCCATTCATCTGTCAGTGAACACTTGGACCTCTTCCATAGATTGGTTATTGTAAATAATGCTACAGTAAACATAGGGGTACATTGTCCCTTTGAATTTTTTAAAAGATTTTATTTATTTATTTGACAGAGACACAGTGAGAAAGGCAACAGAAGCAGGGGGAGTGGGAGAGGGAGAAGCAGGCTTCCCGCTGAGCAGGGAGCCCAATTTGGGGCTCGATCCCAGCACTCTGGGATCATGACCTGAGCCAAAGGCAGCTGCTTAATGACTGAGCCACCCAGGCGCCCCTGAATTGGTATTTTTTTGTGTTTATTTATTTATTTATTTATTTATTTATTTTTGTAAATACTCAGCATTGTGATTACTGGATCTTAGGGTACTTCTATTTTTATGGAGTTCATGTATTTTAAAAAGGACACTGGTGAACTCAGATAAATGGGATTTTTAAAAAAGGTATTAGTGAACTCAGACAAATTCAGAGAGGACTGGTATCTCTCTTGCTTAGGAAATTTCATAGGGAGAAAATGGATCAGTTAATTAAAATTGTGTATATATATAGAGAGAGAGAGAGAGAAAGAGAGAAAGAGAGAAAGAAAGAGAGAGAGACAGGAACAAAGAGGGTGAGTGAGTGAGCAGGTAGGGTTTTAAAATAAGAGTAAAAATTCAGAAGATGCATTGGGATTGAAGAATACTTTTTATAAGCTCCTAGAAAAGCTGGTTTTGAACATCTAACATATTGCAAAATTTGGAGAGTTTGATAATATCCAGCGTGGGTGAGAGTGTGGGGAAAGGATGTATCTGAACACTTTTGAGAGTGAAAATTGGTATAGCCTTTTGGGAGGGCTGTTTGGCAATGTCTGTTTCATGTTGTAATGTATATATTCTTAGACCCAGCAATATCATGCTTGAGTCTTTTCAAAACAGGGCATGCCAAAGGTTCATAGCAGCATTGTTAGTAATAGTAAAAGATTAACAACAATTTAATGTCTGTTAAAAAGGAGGTAGTAATGATAAATAATGGTATTTCCATACTCTTGAATACTATACAGAAATTAGAAATAATGAGGAATGTCTGTGTATAATGACTTCATAAGAATACCATAACATATTAAGGGACAAAGGCCAATTGAAGGAGAATATACATTTTATGATAAAATTTATGTTAGAAGTAAAAACAAAATTATAAGTTTCTGTCAGTAGACAGTGTAAAGTTGTGTAGAAAAATAATAACTGAGAAGATAAGCACCAAACTGATACTGCTTCCTTTCAAGTCAGGGAGGGGCAGAGGGGGTGGAGGATGGCTTTTCAGAGAGGACTTTACTTTGTCTGTATTGTTTGAATTATTTATACAGAGAAGGCAGTCATGTATTTTTTGTGTCATTATTAATAAATTGAAAAGATAAATAATTTACACAAACTTTGGTGTAAATTTATAGGATTTTTAAGGAGATAAATGGCATTTTGATTATTAGGAGATGTTTTCGGGCAAGTGTCTAATTATAAAAGTATTGTAAAACATATTTGGTATAATTTGGCAAGTTCATTTATGAATGAACAGAAAAATACCCAAATGTAAGATAGGTTTTTTAGTTCTGATTCAGACATTCTATTCTATTTTCATTAAGAAGTTTTTTAATGTAAATTTTGTTTTAAGGGGTCAGAATTCCTAGCTTGCTTAAATTTTTGCAGGAGGAGTGTTTTTAAGACTTTAGTAACAGTTATTTAGAGGTGAGTATGTGTTGACTTCTTTCTTGAGAAGTTATTAGGAGTAGGGGCATGGGTCCTTTGTAGTTGGGCTCTTATCTTGCTCATCTGGTTTGTCAGTTTCTCTCAGGAATTTCTGGGAATCCAGTGGAGGGGTGATTCTTCTATCCCCCCATCTTTATTGAGATATGGTTGATGTATGACATTGTATATAAGTTATACAGTGTTGATTTGATACAATTATATATATTACAAAATGATTACTACCATAGAGTTAACTAATACCTGTACACGTAATTACCATTTCTTTTTTGTGGTGAGGAATTTAAGATCATTTTTAGCAAATGTTAACTATATAATATGGTATTATTAACTGTAATCACTATGGTATATACTAGATTACCTTAATTTATTCATCTTCTAATTTGTACTTTTTGACCAACATTTTTCCCAACTTTTTTCCCTAACTAACAGCCCTTATTAACCACCATTCTAGTCTCTGTTTCTATGAGTTCAGCTTTTTTTTAGATCCCACATATAACTGAGAGTACACAGTATTTGTTTTTCTCTCCCTGGCTTACTTCACTTAGCATAATGCCCTCAAGTTCTATCCATGTTGTGGCAAATGACAGGCTATCTTTCTTTGTTCATGGCTGAATGATTCCATATACACATATACACATCCCACATCTTCCATTCATCCATTAATGGACCCTTGGGTGGTTTCCGTATCTTGGCTATTGTGAATAATGCTGCAAAGAACATGGGAGTGCAGATATCTCTTTGAGATCCTTTTTTCATTTCCTTTGGATATATACCCAGAAGTAGGATTTCTGGATCATATAGTAGTTCTATCTGTTAAGAACCAGTGGTTCTTAAAAGGGTGGTCCCAGAGTATAGCATCTGCTTCACCTGGACCTGTGTGAGAAATGCAAATTCTCAGTCTCTTCCTCAGAAGTGCTGTAGATGCCCAGTGAAGTGTTAGAGCCACTGTCTTACATAGTAAGTCTTTCGAAAGCAGGAGCCATTGCATTGCCAGAACTGTTGCTCAGGCCTTAGGATATGATAGGTGCTATGCTTATTCAGTGAGTGAGCAAGTTTGGGAGGCATGGATGTAGCAAGAGAGGTATTTGTAAGTTACAGAGGTCAATATGATGAATAATCAACCGTAGGGTACCGATGACCACCTACTATATTGGGAGATAACTATATGTTGGTTAATTGAATTTAAATCAAAAAATTAGGGCAGTAAGATCTCTGTTTTCATGAAGTGTACAATCTACCTGAAAGAGAAAAATGAATATGTATGGAGTATTTAGAGGCCAGTGAAAGTACTGATTTTCTTGTTTCTGATGTTAAGTTTAGAAAAATAGGATCTTTTGATGGGCTAAATTTGAATGGTTCATTCCTTGGCTTAGTTAGTGAATTATAAATTTTTAGAGTTTTACATATGGCTTCTGGGAAGGCAGTAAAGGTTACATAAAAGGAACACATTTTTAACAACAATTGGACCATGTCATTGTCCTGCTTCAAGCTTTTTAGAGCCATATATATCTACCTTGAGATTTTGATATAAACTTTCCCTTGGTTATCTCAATTATTCATGTGTGTGTGTGTGTGTGTGTGTGTGTGTCTGTGAGAGAGAGAGAGAGAGAGAGAATTTACCTTATATGAGGCAAATAATAATTTTACAAATGTGAATAATAGTCCTCAAAGTGCTGAATTTAAAAAATGTAAATGCTATGTAATAAAATCCTTCTTTGCCTCAAGTGAAATTGCTCGTTCATTTAATCAGCGCCATTACGTAGTGAAGATTTGGTGGTTAATTAATAGATTTCAATCATAAGGTCAAATGGGATAGCTGATGCTGCAGAGTTGGTTTCCTGGATCAAAGGACCTAGTTTTGCTATTCACAGAGATCAAATAAATGGCAAATTGCCAGATACCAACTTCATTTTGTGTTGGGTGGACAGGACTAGAGATGGGCAAAAATGCTGAGTTTTAAAAGGCAGGATGACTTCAAAGACAGAAATAACACAGGGGAATGAACTCAGTGTCGTGTGCAAGAGCAGTGATTAATCAAGGCCAGATGGAATTGGGGTGGCAGATAAGGAGGACCATCTCTCTGAGGCCCTGGGATAGCCCAGGGGCCTGCTGGGAGTGGCGTGGAGGACACTTACCAAATGATTAGACTTTGGGAAACAGTTCTTTGTCAGAAAAAGTCTTTTTAGTGTGCTGCTGAAACATGCATATCCAGTGTAAAATGGAGTGAGTTGGTCTAAGTGCATCATCCTAATCTCAGATTTGGCACTTTTAACTGTCTCTTAGTGTTAGTGTTTGGGAAACCTAGCTCTGGATTTTATTAGAGATGGAGAATCCAGGACTATTTTTAGGTGGAGCAATGGGTCACCTTGTTCAGGATTGTTCAGGATTCCAGGTTGTGATCTCCTTTAGTGCAGAGTCTGTGTCCAGCTCACTTTGCATCCTGGGTCTACCCTGAAGCCAACTGAATGAGGTTCCCTTAAAGCTATTGGGTGCCTGCATCTCTTCTTTCTCTGTTGCCCTTCAGATGAAGGCCCCTTCAAAGAAGGTCCCACAGCTAGAAAGAGCAACAGGATAATCTGAAAAAAAGACACTTGTTTCTGCAGAGAAATTTTCATCCTGGAATCTCATCTTTAAATTTAATAACAAACACCTGACCATTGGGGCAACAGGTTGTAAAGACCTTTAAAGAGTTTTTTAATTTCTTGTTTTTTACAAATATGGCTTCTTGTGAGGTACACAGTGATTTATTTAATATCTATCAAAGTTCTGATTGCTCTCGCTGCCCTTCTCTCCATCAGAAAAACCAGATTAATGAGGCATGTGGCTACAGCAAAGTCTTAAACTTCCTGTAATAGACTGTATTTCTTGTGCCATTTCAGTATAGGTGAGCTTAAAGAGCTACTTGCTCCTTTTCCTGTCCTTCCTCTGCATGTTCTTCTTCAAGACCCAGCTCATATGTCACCTCCCCTGGAAGCCTTCAGTCTTCTTTGGTAGGGTCTCCCTTCTGGGCACATTGTATTGAAATGACATGTCTTCATGTTTATGTCCATGATTAGACTGTGAGTCTATAAGCACTTCCTGATTTACTGTTTACTCTTGAATGACAAGTAAGGATCTGACCTATAGAAAGTGTTCAGTAAATGGAATGACTAAATTACCTACAAGTTGAAGTATCTGCACTGGGAACCAAGACTTTTCAAACTTTGACTTTGAAGGGGGCGTTCTGAGGACAGAATGAAAGATCACGAAATGTTAAGATCTTACCATTATTTCTGAGATATGTTTTGAGCCTAACAACTGAGTGGAGGTCAGACTAGTTTAAAGGTTTGAACAGCTGTTCCAAAAGAATACTAATAAAGTGATTCTAACATACTTTATGCAGAGGAGACATCACTACTGGCCAGTGCCCTATTATCTTGGGTTAGTTCTTTAATCAAGAAATTGATTTAGATTTATACAGTCCTTTATAGTTTATGAGTCCTTTCTCTAGGTGATTTCGCTTGATACTTATAAAACTCTATGAGGTAGGTATGGATTTTTATCCCCATTTTAGAATAAAAAGTAAGGGTCAGAGATCGTAAATGACTTCCCTAGGTCACATAGTGAGTCTGGTTCTTCCTTCATTCCACCCTGGCTCTGAAGAGATGCCACCTTGTTATCTGTCTGAGCAGAGCCACCAAATAGCTAGTATGTTGGATAATAAGAATTAGCATTTATCAAGTTGCCATTTTTGTGCCAGATGCTGGGTTAAGCACTGTGTATTGATTCATTTAATGCTCATGAAATGCATTATTGTATTTACTTCATAGGTATGGAAACCAAGGGATATAGAAGTTAATTTAACTCCACATCTCATAGCTTCTAAATAACAGTTCTTGATTTAGGATTCAGGTAGTCTGACTTCAGAGAACACATTCTTTTTTTTTTTTAATTTACATGTAATATATTATTTGTTTCAGGGGTACAGGTCTGTGATTCATCAGTCTTACCCAATTCACAGCACTCACCATAGCACATATCCTCCCCAATGTCCATTACCCAGCCACCCCAACCCTCCCACTCCTCTCCCCCACCAGCAACTTCAGTTTGTTTCCTGAGATTAAGAGTCTCTTATAGTTTGTCTCCCTTTCTGGTTTCGTCTTGTTTCATTTCTCCATCGCTTCCCCTATGATCCTCTGTCTTGTTTCTCAAATTTCTCATATCAGAGATATAGTATGATAATTGTCTTTCTCTGACTTATTTCCCTTAGCATAGTAGCCTCTAATTCCATCCACATCATTGCAAATGGCAAGATTTCGGGGTTTTTGATGGTTGCATAATATTCCATTGTGTATATATACCACATCTTCTTTATCCATTCGTCTGTTGATGGACATCTAGGCTTTTTCCATAGTTTGGCTATTATGGACATTGCTACTGTAAACATTGGGGTGCATGTGCCCCTTTGGATCACTGCATTTGTATCTTTGGAGTAAATACCCAGTAGTGTAATTGCTGGGTTTTAGGGTATTTCTATTTTCAACTTTTTGAGGAACCTCCATACTGTTTCCCAGAGTGGCTGCACCGGTGCATTCCCATTAACAGTGTAGGAGGGTTCGGCTTTCTCCACATCCTCGCCAACACCTGTCATTTCCTGACTGGTTAATTTGAGCCCTTCTGACTGTGTGAGGTGGTATCTCACGGTGGTTTTGATTTGTATTTTCCTGATGGCGAGTGATGTTGAGCACTTTTTCATGTGTCTGTTGGCCATTTTTATATCTTCTTTGCAGAAATGTCTGTTCATGTCTTCTGCCCATTTCTTGATTGGATTATTTATTCTGTGAATGTTGAGTTTGATAAGTTCTTTATAGATTCTGGATACTTGCCCTTTATCTGATATGTTATTTGCAAATATCTTCTTCTACTCTGTAGGTTGTCTTTTGGTTTTGTTGACTGTTTCCTTTGCTGTGCAAAAGCTTTTGATCTTGATGAAGGTCCCAATAGTTCATTTTTGCCCTTGCTTCCCTTGCCTTTGGTGATGTCTCTAGAAGAAATTGCTGTGGCTGAGGTGAAAGAGGTTGCTGCCTACAGAGAACACTCTTAACTACTGTAATACATTGCTCTACAAGAATACTGATTCTGAAATTAGACCACCAATGTTAGAATACTGGCTGCTACTCTTGCTGACTGGGTAAACTTAGCCAAGAAATGTAATCTCTCAGAGCCTCAATTTTCTGATTTATAAAAGGAGATTAAAAATACAGCTAGGAATAAAAGAATGAAATGTGCCACAGTGCCTGGCACATAGTAAATGTTCCACAAATGTTAGCTGTTATTTTGGCAATAGATCATCTGTTATCCATCCCTAGATGGCTTGATTGTAGGCGGTGATAGGAAGTCATTCCTGGAACTTTGAGAGTTTGATTAATGAAGTCAGAATATAACAGATGAGAACAGAACCATGTAATTTACTCTAAAGAAACAGTGACTACCAGCCCATCAAAACCTGATCATAGTTTAATTAATAGGATGCCAGTGAGGGTGGATGAGCAAAGATCAGCATGGAAAGACAGAAGTTTAGAGATGCAACGTTTGTGTGTAGGCGTCCAGTACTATCCAGGGGAGAAGATGACTTAACCTGACTGTGCTCCTATCTGGGTGCTTGGGGTATATCAATTGAAGATAAAGTATGACTGCATAAAATAGGAATCTGACTCCTATTATTAACCTGATGGAGGGTTTATTTTCCTCTTAGATTAAGTCTGGTGATAGATCATCTGGGCTGCTACCACCACTCTGCTTCCACTCCGCCATCCTTGGCTGTCATTCCCATGCCTGACTCATGGTAGTAAGATGGCTGTTCATCTTCTATTCTCTTGTCTGCATTCAGGTAAGAAGAAGGCAGAAGGCATAAGAAAGAAGGAATGGCATCTTTATTTAGAAAGGATAAATTTTTCAAAACTTTCAAGCAGACTTTGGCTCATATATCATTGACCAAAATGGTGTTATGGGGAGCTATTAAAAAGGAAAAAAAGCATGGGAAGTGGATATTAAGTATGCAGTTGTGCAGCAGTATTCTCCCCCTAGATCCACTCTTCAAACTTCTCCATCCCTTCTGCCCTGGAAACTGACCTGTATGGATTGCATCCTTGAGTTCCTAGAGTTTTGGCTTTCAGTTTGGTTTAGCCAATGGAAAGCCAGACAGGAGGTTGGAGGGAATGAGGAGGGGAGGTTAGGGTATATTTCCTTAGCTCTCTCCTTGAAGGATTACCTGTGCTCTTGACCAAAGATCATAGGTCTTCAAAATCTATATAGAGAAATTTTAAAGTTTCTCTATATAAGCTTCTTTTCTGGGTCCCAGTGGCTATTCCCTTCTCTATCTCTTAGGCTTATGGAATTGTAAAACCTCAGGATAACACACACTTTGCCTATGCCATGCCCATACTTCTGTAAATAGTGTTTCTGTTAAACCCTCTTTAAATCTTCCTAATTTTCATGGGTACCATCAATTTCCCGTTAGAAACTGACTGAGAATAATCACCAGTATCTGCCACCCAAGACATATTTCTATGGTAAGAATGAGTGCATTAAAGTATTATGGTGAATCCCATCATTTACTTAGCCAATAGTTATTGAGCATCAATCTACCAGAATACAATGCTAGACGATCTACCAGAGTACAATGCTAGATAAAAACCCAATTCCTTGCCCTCAAGTAGCTTGCAGTTATTTAACCATTTATAATACCCATCTCACTTACCTTTCTCAGTTTTCAAGCTTGTCAAGTCAATTCTAAATTACAGTTTGGCTTTCTGTGTAGCTTTCCTATAGAGATCAAATTCACTTTTCTTGCTATCCCAAGGCCCAATTGATTACTAATTATATTCTTATATTGAAAATGAAGACACACAGAATGAAGACATATAGCATAGTGCTTGAGAGCATGGATTTTGGTATCAGGTGGATGAGCTTCAAAACTCAACAGATGTATAACCTTGGGCAAGTTATCTTGTGTAAACTTGAGCAGGGTCTCTGCGGACCTGAATAGCCTTACCTGTAGATGGGGCTAAATTGCATTTATTTTCTCTGCTGTGAAGACTAAAGCTGTCCATAAAGCTCTTAGCTCACTGACTGGCTCAATAAATAAATAGCAGATGTTCTACTTTATATATTACTTTCTTCTGAGTATGGTACAAGCTATCCTAAAATGACTGGTCATCTCTTGAGAGACGACTGTTGAGGTTCTGATCTATAAAACTTAGGAACAGATCCTGGTGTATGATAACTTCACCCAAAAAATGTTACAGAGGAAGGCTCTCTCTGGGTGGCCTGAAAGTTAGTCTCAATCCCCTGCTTTGCTTGAGGATGAAATCCACATTAACAAGAAAGTCCCAGTTCTTGGAAGATGGAGTCTGGAAACTAGATCAGGCACTCCAGTTCCAGCAGGTAAGAAGTAGTTGGATATTCAGGGTGAGATCAGGTTGGCAGATCCAGGCAGAAGCTCCAGGGCCAGACAGGGGCCATTTGAGTTCAGGTGAGTCAGGAAATGAGGGGAGCATTGAACAGGGTAGATGAAATCTATTTGATACAAGAACCCAAAAGGCTAGGAAAAATGCTAGGAGGCAGGTGACACCAAATAATCTGGAATGCTTGCTCTCTGCAATCTTTTATCTTTTTTTCTCTGGCATGCATTTTATTCTCTGGCAGTCATGTTTAAAGATGTGTGATTTTAGCCAGAGGAACTGAATTGAGAATGTATAGTGAGACTCTGATCAAAGCAAGGAGAGAAGGTTTAGGAATTTGGAATCTCTCTAGCTTAGACTTAATTAGTTACGACTGTTTTGAAAGAATCTAGAAAGAGATTCTATCTGTTTGGCTATTGAATTAACGTAATTAAAAAGCAGAAAATAATTCCAAAAATCTCATGTTATCTGATAAAGGGTTCCTATCCAAAATACCTAAAGAACTTATAAAACTCACCACCCAAAAAGCAATCCAATTAAAAAATGGGCAGAAGACATGAAGAGACATTTTCCCAAATACATACAGATGGCCAACAGATGCATGAAAAGATGCTCAACATCATTGATCATAAGGGAAGTACAAATCCAAATTACAATGAGATATGACCTCATAGCTGTCAGAATGGCTAAAATCAACAAAATAAGAAACAACACGTGTTGGTGAGAATGTGGAAAAAGGGGAAAGCTCTTGCACTGCTCTGTTGCCACCATTCTGGAAAACAATATGGAGGTTCCTCAAAAAGCTAAAAATAGACCTACTCTATGATCCAGCAATTATACTACTAGGTATTTATCCAAAGAATACAAAAATGCTAATTGAAAGGGATATATACACTTGATGTTTAAAGCAACATTATCTACAATAGCCAAATTATGGAACCAGCCCAAGTGTCTATCAACTGATGAATGGGTAAAGAAGAGATGGTATAGATAATGGAATATTACTCAGCCATCAAAAAGAGTGAAGTCTTGCCATGTACAATGACATGAATGGAACTAGAGGTTATCATGCTAACCAAAATGAGTCAGAGAAGGACAAAAATCATATTTCACTCATATGTGACATTTGGTAAACTAAAACAAATGAGCAAAGGGGGAAAACAAAGAGAGAGAGGCAAACCAAGAAACAGATTCTTATCTATAGAGAACAAATTGATAGTTACCTGAGAAGAGGTGGATGGGGAGGATGAGGGAAATAGGTGATGAGGATTAAGGAGTGCACTCATCATGAGCACAGGGTGTTGTATGGAAGTGTTGAATCACTATATTGTACCCCTGAAACTGATATTACACTGTATGTTAACTAATAAGAATTTAGATAAAAATAAAAAAAGAACCCCCAGAAAAAACAACATTATACTACTACCCTTACATGGTTTTGATTATATATTGTTTTTAACTTAATAAGACCTTAAGATTCCAGAGCCCAGTACAGTTTTCAAAATGTTTTTTACTTGATATAAATTTAAACCTTATAGTAACACTGTGAGGTAGTTATGATTACCTATTATTATTGCTCTGTTATAGGTTCAGCCTAGCTCAATGCCTTAGAACATTTATTGAGCACCTACTGTTTGCCTAGCATTCTGCTAGGCTCTGGGGTTTAACTTCCTTCACATGTAATTGAAGAGCATGCAAATGAGAACAGCCAAAGGTATTTTTTTTTTATGCTATAGCAAAGGAGTCAGCACCATCACTTGTATTTGATAGAACTCAGTGGCAGGCAGAGGAGTGGGAAAGCTTTACAGTAAAGAAAGCAGGTTTTAGCTATGCCCTGATTAGAGACTGTTGTCTTAGGGATGCTGGAGGCGGACCATCTAGATGTACCACAAACTATGTTATTAGTTGGTAGAACGTAATTGACTTTTTCTGGTTAGTCCCAACTTGGGAGTGGGGCAAAAATTAGGGAAACTGTCAGTTGTTGATGAAGTCTTGGATCTTGCAGGCAGATTGCTACAGAGATTGTGGTTTGATTACTGGGGTTGGTTGCTGCAGAAGTTGTGGGTTCGAATTCTGTTTCTACCAATGGTCTGGCTGTTGTCTGTATAGTCACCATCTCAATAGAGTGGTTAAAAAATCATAACAGTGCACAGCATGGATTTTTTTTAGTCACACAGATAAGTAGTTTCAAATTTAGTCACCAGATGTATAACCTCAGGCAAATTATATAATCTCTGTGGACCTGAGTAGCCATACTTGAGGCTACATACCTGAGGAATGAAGAAACTTCTTTAACCAGCTTTGCTGGAGTCCTGAAGCAAGTGGAGTGAAGAGTTGGAGTTTAATCTGGGTTTTCTAAATCTGTCAGTGCTCTTCCTGTCCATGGTTTTGGGAATTTATAACTCACTCTGGGGATGAGGTGAGCACAGATCTTTCTTTTAGTAAAATGACAGTGCACTTCTGAGCGTGAGTAATTTCCTCTTGCATCTTCTATCTGTGTTACTGTAGATGGTGATCACTAAAACACCTTCCTTATTTGCTCTAAGAATTTGACAAGAGAAACCTAGTCCAGTAACAAAGATGCTGCAAAGCCCAGCATCAGGTCTCTAACTTAATAGCCTTAGGCTCCTTTTAGGAATCATGTGACTGTTTTTGTGTTCTTTGGGATTATCAGCATTATTTGCTAACCCCACCCCTCCACCCCCAGACAGACTCTCATTTCTTTTTTGGCTTCAGTTAACACGTGCCTCACATTTTACTCTACACTTGTACTCCCTCAGCCATCTTTGGAAAGTTTGACAACTGTGCTGACCACTCTTCCAGTATTATGGCTTCACACATTCTCTCTTCATTTTTCTTTTTTTTTTTCCATAAGCAAAATTAAGTAGGCAACAACTAGGTGTCAGAGACTGTTCTAGGTGTGGGCAATACAGAGGGGAAAAGATTGCAAATGTAAAAGTGTATACAGATTACCAGGGAACCATGTGAAAATGTGTATTCTGACTTAGTAGGTCAGGGTCTGTCTACAGAGTGCATTTCCAGTAAGTTCCCCGGGGATGCTACAGGTTTGAAGACCACAGTTTGAGAAGGCTGGAACTTGACAGCATATGTAAAGCATCTAGCACACAGGGCTGGTGGTCATAGATGTCAGCTATTAAATACACACCTATTGAGCTGAGTGAAACCTTTCAGATTCACATCAGATTATTGAGGTTGGATAATTAAATAATGCTGTCAATTGGGAGAACAGTGTACTACAAGGCATTATAAGGTTTACTCATCAGTAAACATACTGCTACTTTTTTTTTTTAAGATTTGAAAATATAAGACATTAAAAAAAAATCCTTTGACAAACCTCAGACCAGTCTTTAGAGACATTGAATGTGGTGTGGTAGAAACAATCATCATTGCTGGAGCCACACAGCTTGGCCTGGAAACTGCTCTGTTCCTTTCCAAGTGTATGTACTAAGAAAATCCTAGTTCTTTCTTCTGTATATAGTAGATAATATTATGGTCAAATATGCAAATATGAAACTTTCTTTGTTTTCTAATAACTGTACTAAGCTTATCTTTTAAGCTTCTCTGTTTCCTTAATAGCAGAAAATTCAATCATAACTAAAATTTGGTAGACTCAAGTACATTTCCCTTAGTCCCTTTTGGATAAAATTTAGTCAATTCAAGATCTTCCCTCCCCCCCACCTCTTCTTTTTTTATTTGCTTCAGAAATGTCTCAGTTCTGGAGAGTGCATGTGTGTTCC
>PISX010018485.1:0-40547 GCA_004024625.1 Mellivora capensis
ATCTCCCGGATAACTTGCTATGGCTTCTGTATCACCCCCTGCTGCTTCCCCTTGTGCTTGTATGTTCTGGAGACGGCTTGTTCCCTTAAAGCTCATGAACCAACCTCTGCCGGCTTCAGACTTTTCTTGGGCAGCTTCCTCACCTCCCTCAGCCTTCACGGAACTGAAGAGAGTCAGGGCCTTGCTCTGGGTTAGGCTTCGGTTTAAGGGGATGTTTTGACTGGTTTGGTTGTTTATCCAGACCATGTGTTTCACTTTTTTTTTTTTTAAGATTTTATTTATTAATTTGAGAGAGAGAGAGTGAGTGAGTGCAAGAGAGCACAAGCCAGGGGGTAGGAGCAAAGGGAGAGGGAGAAGCAGGCTCCCCACTGACCAGGCAGCCAGATATGGGGCTCATCCCAGGACACCTGGATCATGACCTGAGCCAAAGGCAGCACCCCTGGCTGTTTCACTTTCTTATCATTCATATGTTCACTGGAGTAGCACTTTTAATTTTCTTCAAGAACTTTTCCTTTGCATCCAGAACTTGGTTCTTTGGCATAAGAAACCTAGCTTTTGACCTGTGTTGGCTTTTGATGTATCTTCTTACTAAGCTTAATCATTTCTAGCTTATGTTTAAAGTGAGAGACATGCAACTCTTCTTTTCATTTGAACACTTAGGGGCCATGTTGGGGTTTATATTTGGCCTCATATCAGTATCGTTGTGTCTCAGGAAAAAGGGAAGCCTGAGGAGAGGGTGTAGGACAGGATAACGGCCAATCAGTAGAGCAGTCAGAAGACACACATTCATCAGCTAAGGTTGATATGTTATAGGGGTGTGGTTTGTGGCACCCCCAAATAATTGCAGTAGTCACTGCAAAGATAATTGATCACAGATCAGCAGAACAAAGATAATAATCATGAAAAAGTGAGAAATACTGTGAGAATTATCAAAATGGGACCCAGACACACGGAAGGAGCAGATGTTAATGGGAAAATGGCTTTGGAAGACTTGCTCAAGGCACGGTTGGTTGCCACAGACCTTCAATGTGTAAGAAATGCAATATTTGCGAAGCTTAAAAAAGTGAAGGGCAGTAAGATGAGCCCTGTCCGTGCCCTGTCTACTCCCACATAGGCAGAGAAGGGAAGCCTGGAGTTCATTTCTTTCGGAATTTTTTCTGTCCTTCAAGCCTGAAAAAGGCCTGGTCAGATGGTGTAGACCATATTCCTTGTGAAGGTGTTCTGTGCATTTATTTGGGGATGTTTTCAGTTGCTAGATGAGCGTATCTGTGGTATTTATATCTAAGTGTCAACATTGCATTTCCTTTTGTGAACTTTTTTTTTACGGACTCTGTTACACAAGTTGAGTAACGAAGATTGCCTACATACTTGGGTTAATTGTTTGGGGCGCTTTCTTAATAACTTTGTAAGCTGTTGTAGTGAGTAATCTAGAGAATAATTACGTTTTAAAACAGAATCTTAATGTAAAGATCAATTATATCAAGCTGACCTTAATTTACATGGAAAAATTCTTGTTCTTTAAAAAACCTTTTGTAGCGAGGGTGAAGCAGGAGCAGAATTTGGATATGTTTATTATTGCAGTGCTCGCTTTGAGTTAACTAAAACACAGCATGCCAGAAAATGCTGCCTCTGTGTGTGTGTGTGTGTGTGTGTGTGTGTGTGTGTGTCTGTCATCAAATAGGACTTCTTAGAAACTGACTTAGGTAGCAGTTGTAGTTCCCTGGTCGTTTCCTCCCTTCTAGTTTTTTAAAAAAAGATTTTATTTATTTATTTATTTGTCAGAGAGAGAGAGAGAGAGAGAGAGCGAGAGAGCACACAAGCAGGCAGAGTCAGAGAGAGAAGCAGGCTCCCCGCTGAGCAAGGAGCCCAATGTGGGACTCGATCCCAGGACCCTGGGATCATGACCTGATCCGAAGGCAGCAACTTAACCCACTGAGCCACTCAGGTGTCCCCCTCCTTTCTCATTTTGACTAGAGTAGAAGCTGTGCATCTCTTAGTCCTCAGATTCTCAGGCCCAGAAATAAGTTCACCTTTACTGATTATCCTAACAGACTTGAGTACAGTCACAACAGTAAAATTCACAGACTAAGAAATGACAGCGATTAGTAAATGTAAAGAGATTCAAGGTCTCTACCAATCAAAGAAATGCAAATTACAACCCTACAGCACAATATTTTTCCCTTGTCAATTTGGCCAATATTATAAAAGACCAATGCTGGGTTACGTTGGCAATGGTATCAGTAAACATTCATGTTTTTACATCACGGAGTTGTCGATTAGTACAGAAAGACACGTTTTGGGTGAATGCTTCTCTTACTGCTTATCCTGAGGTGATTTTCTAAGCCACCTTACAGTGTCTTGTATGTGTAAATTATTTAAAGTTAGAGGCATAGGGGCGCCTGGGTGGCTCAGTCAATTTAAGCCTCTGCCATTGGCTCAGGTCGTGATCCCAGGGTCTGGGACTGAGTCCCACACTGGGCTCCTTTCTTTGCTCAGTGGGGAGCCTGCTTCTCCCTCTGCCAGCTGCTCCCCCTGCTTATTCTCACTCTCTCTCTCCTCTCTCTCTTCCTTTCTCTCTGACAAATAAGTAAATAAAATCCTAAAAAAATTAAAAAAAATTAAATTAGAGATATAATTTCATAATTTTGTGTCATAAGTGTCAATAAGAAAAATTAGAAAAATAATAAAAGTATTGACATTCTCTGGAATCCTTCACTTCAAGAAGAGTTCATATTTTCACTTATTTGCTTGGAGGAATATGGGTAAGGTGCCATGACACATTCAGAGTACTGTGTGGCATTCGGTATACATGAATAGTAAAATTAAAGATATTACCTTAATTTTGTAATTCTTGTAACTAATCTGAGGATTAGCCATGCATGACATGATGAAAGCATTATTGGCTGGAGCCTCGGCCTGGCGTTAGTTCCAACATTATCCTGGACCGTGTGGTTAAATGTGGTTAAATGAAACGGCGTCCTGGTTTCACATGTGTGGATACAGGTCTGCAGGAGCCTCTGAGAGCAGCAGTCGTGATCTTCATTTCACAGACTCTCTGCTTCAATAACCAATCCCCCTTTTATTGTAGTTCCTCCTTTATTTTTTTTTTAAATTTTTGCTGCTAGAAAAATCTTAAATCCATTTCTTCTCCTATTCCATAAAAAAATGATTTCAAGCATTTGTGCCAAAAATTATTAAGCCAAATGAAATACCAAGTAGCAGGTGTAGACAAAGTTGTCACTATAGCATGATAGTTTTAGTAAAGGCAGCATTAAGTTAGTAAAAGCTTTTAAGCTACCATGAGATATTGCTTAAGTCATAGTTTCTAAAGTTCAAAATCTTTTTCTAAACCCTTTTATTTCAGCCATTGAAAGAGTAAGCGTCTCCATATTACTATGTTGTTTGGAATATGAAGAGTGAGAAGCAGTCTCAAGTGGACATTTGATGGGGAACGGCACCCTTAGAGCTGTATCTGGTCGTCTTTTGTGTAGATTTTCCCAGCAATGAAAGAAAACCCAGCAGAACCTCCGACCCCATTTGGGTGTGGACCCAAACATAAGCATCCATAGTTCTTAATCATTGTAATATTAGCATTTCTAGGGATTATCTTGTACAAAGCAAGGGAATTTCTTTAGACTCTGTCACCATGGTTCTTTTAAAATCATTTAGGATCTCTATTGTTACTAAATAAAACACATGGATTTAGGGAAGATCACAGGAATGACTCATCAGTCTTCACCTCCTGAAAGGATGGTTTTCTGGCGTGTAAACACTACCAGGCCTCCAAAGAGAATTGTTAGCCTGGTGCAAGAAGATTGCCCTGCTCAGAAATCACACCGATGGAAATTCAGAGGTTCAGGGAAGAAAACAAACAAAATCCAAACCTCTCATTTATAGCCTCTATCATTTTGGAACATTCTGTCTCTCCCTGTTTTAACTAATCCACTTTGATTATGTCATTATATTTTAATGGGCACATGACTAAATAATCGGGAAAGAAAGAACACGCGGAACAAAACAGGCTACTCCTGCTCTGAAGCTGCCTGAGGGGTTCTGATGTATTGTCAAAAAGGGGGCTAGTGTATCAAAATGATAATTTCACAGACAATGTTGCTTAGAGCAAAGTGAGGTTTAAAGAATTTTATTTGAAACAAGCACTAATGAGTAATACAGATGGCTGTTGGATCTGGCAAAAGTCATGGTGGTAGTTGAGAAGGGGCTGAAAACTGAGACTCAGTTCAAGCTCTCATCCTCCTTCAGCTCATGCCCATCCCTGCCTGAATGCAGGGAACGTTAGGGATGTCACTGTGTGTCACTGTATGACATGGAGACTCACAGAACTAGCGACTTAATTGCAGAGTGTGTTCCTTCGGATGTTTTCACTCACAATAGAAATATCGAGACATTGTGTAACAATAATGGTTTTGATACATAAAATTTCTCTGTGATACATTTTATATTGATAAATCATCTCTAGGGACAGCCCAGAAATTCAGGGGCTCTAGCGCATCACTCGAGGTGGTGGTGGGCATGTGGGAAGATGAGGCAGTGGTGGTCATGGTGGGACCAGCCTCAGCCAGAAATTAGCCTGAGGTAACCCCAAATCTTAGAGGAGAGTGACCAATTTGACTTATGAAGTGACCACCTGTTTCTGTCGTCCTCTTTCTCCTGTTTCTTCTCTCCTGGCATTCACCCCAAATAGATAAGGTAAATACCAGAACCTCACAGTGAAGCTTCCAACGAACACTTGGGGTGTGTGTGTGTGTGTATGTGTGTGTGTGTGTGTATTTTAATTACGTGCATCACCGTCGAAGGCACGTTTGCTTACCACCGAAGATGCTCACAGATCTCACTGTGGATTCATTTTACCCTCTCTGGGAGATACCAGTGTAGTGGAAGGAAAGCCCTTCGTGGAGGGGTTGATAGAACTACCTCTGTTCCCAGTTCTGCTCTGAACTGGCTGAGTGGACCTCAGGGAGAACATGTTAGGGCCGCAGGTAGGGGAAGAGAGGACATCACTACCCCATTTCACTCAGCTCTAAAGATCCTAGGGTTTTCAGAAAATAGCTTGTTTGCCTGTAGTTTTGTCTTTAGCTTTACCAGTATCGTAAACATTGAGGACTAACGAACTGTATCAGCGGGATTCTGTTAGTAAGATTTAGCAGCTACTTTAGCTTGCCAACCAGCAGTGTGACTACAGTAAGTGCATGATGTCCCAGCCTTAAAAATAAAATTAGTCTCGGGACGCCTGGGTGGCTCAGTTGGTTAAGCGGCTGCCTTCGGCTCAGCTCATGATCCCAGCGTCCTGGGATCGAGTCCCACATCGGGCTCCTTGCTCCGTGGGGAGCCTGCTTCTCCCTCTGCCTCTGCCTGCCTCTCTGTCTGCCTGTGCTCGCTCTCTCTCTCTCCCTCTCTCTCTGACAAATAAATAAATTAAAAAAAAATAAAATTAGTCTCTTCATATAGGTATTTCTGCTGGACTTAATTGGAAAGTCTCATTTGTTTACTTTTAATTTGATGCACTTTGATTTTAGGCAAGAAACTGTATCAGTGTCAGTGTTTTCAAGTGAATTTTATCCAGAATATAGCATAAAACATTTGCTTCCTAATAGCCCCAGCCCCACGATTTCTCCTATGGTAAGCCACTTTCATTTTAAAAATAGATCTGTTCTACGACACTTAACTTGGCCCTGGTTGTTGTCCTCTTATGCGAGTTATTTAATTTAAAAATAGAACTGTCTCAGTAGATCTGTATCAACCAGTTTAGGATCGTTTCTATCTGGAGGAAGCTCTAATTAGGCAGGCAGTTCTTCGGGTCATGTTTGGGCGCAATGCTCTCCAGTTACGCTTTCCCCTTTGGTGATCTAACAGAGAGCTTTGCTTCCAAGTTGATAATTTTATGTTGTATTTAGCTTATAATTTTTTCTTAGGCTAATTTTAATTTCCTCAAGGGTTGGGGGAATTTTATAATTTGGATGCAAACAGATTACCATTAGAAAGTAGTTAACATTTAACATTTTTGGAACGAGGAATCATGCCTAGACTGGTTTTAGATCAATCAAATGACTCTTTTACCCAGAGTAATGTTAATTTAATGTGTATTGGTACAACTTTGGACTTAATAATAAAAACAATCAGTGTTTCTGTGAATGCATATTTCTAGAGTACAAGTGTAGGAAAGACCATTAACCAATAAGAAGGAACAATTTTCCTATTTATTATATATGTTTTAATTTTTCAACCTTTAAGTGAAATTTATCTGATTTTATGAAGTGAAATATGTTTCATATTGTGAGGAATTAAATTACTATTGATTTTGTGATGTTTTAAGGCCTTAATTTTAACACGGAAACTTTTTTTGCCTTACAGATTTTTAGAGATTTATTCCTTCTAAAAGGTCTTGAACTTAACAAGTTCCAGAAAATGAACATAAAACATGTTATATACATCAATTAAACTATAGCTTAATACATTTTGTTATTTAAGTATACATTTTTACATATTTTAAAGTTAATTTTTGAAACTGGGCTTTCTCTCAGATGTGATTATACAGTGTGACACCTGGAAATATTATTCAATCAGATTTATGAATTCCTTATCCGTAAGGATAATTCCTTCCTAAAGTGATCTTTTATAGAATTTGGCTATGTAATTTTATCTTTAAAAGTCCTGTTTTTTTCCCCATTTAACCAGCAGAGAGCACTTTAGCTTGTAACACAAGCATTGAATATTTAAGTGAAGAGTCAAGATCATGATTTATCAAAGAAATGGGCAATTGTCATCACTCACAACCTCATTCTTTCCTGTCATTTCCAGTGTAATTCATCAATTTCCTAAAGTTTTCATCAAATTGAAACACAGTTTCATAGTTTAAAAAGTGATTATAATGACATTCCCCCCAACACATTCTTGTGCTATTTACTTGGCCAGAAATATTCATGTTAGTTTTATTTTATATATTTGATAGTCCTAATTAATTTGTAATTTTTCCCACAAATGGACTAAATTTGGTCTCAATTTCTGTACACTTTTTCTTTTTCTCTTTTTTTAAGGAGGCTTTACTCTGGATACTAGGTAAATAATTAGTGACAACGACTTTTCTGGAAGGAGATTCAACTCAGTATTTCTTTTGATACTAGGAATCAAAATGTCAGGATTCCACTAGAAATGGATGCATTATCTCTTTTGCTTAACTGGTGAAAATGCGAAGATTTAGATAGTCTGACTTCAGTCCACCTGCTTATATCCTCTAGTTTATACAGAATTTGTATAAAGCACCTACCTCACCCTTGTCCCTCAAGAGGTCCACAAGTAACAAACCTAGGCTTATCCAATAAGTATATGAAGGATAGAAGCAGTCAGGAACTGCCCGGTCCCTGGGTTTCCCTGTGTCCTAAAGATGAGGAAGAGTTGATTTGGGGAAGAGGTCGAAAGGCTTACTCTGCCATAATAGGAATTTTTACATTTTATTGTGTGATAAGAAGGATCTTGAGAAATGGCAGCCGAAAGTGGGGACTACGGATAGGTAGCCATTCAAAGTCTGAGAAGAAACTTGCCACATGGGATTAGATGCCTGACACCATTCAGAATTCTGGCCACACCAGACTTACTGAGATGTATGTTATTGTGATTAAATACTATGAAACCTCACAGTGAAAAAGTAGCTCCAGCAGCTAACCCATGGTTTATAAAATTCATGTCGTTCTTGCAAGGGTCATTTGCACCCCTGTCCCCCACCTGCTTGGCCATGGGGGACCCTCTCAAGCACCCCTCACACTCAGGTTGGGGGAGCGGTTGTTCCACATGGGGCAGAAGAAATGTTTGTTGCGCATAAATACAAACCCCCTTTCTAGGATAGGTAAAGAATGGGGAATCTTTTAAAATAAATACCTGCCCTTTAGGTTCAATGTTTTAGCATCATTTCCTCAAACCAGCACTAAATCTTCCCCCGCACAACACTGAAAATTAGCCCTTTTGATATGTTTTCCCCTATACTACTGGGCTTTATATCATTTTAAGTTTGCATGAATGAAGATGTTAATGTTAATCCAGTTTCTCCTGAATGAAAAATGTTAGCGTGAGCAAGGAAATGATTGATTTCTGGCTCCTGGACCTCTAAGGATGGCTCTGACTGTGGTGTCCATCTCCTCCTCCTCCCTTGTCCACTCTTCCTGTCTTTACCCTACACCTGGATAAGTTATCTGCTTCCAGAGACCGGTTTCGATCTTAGTGGTGGCCGGTGGGGGCTCAGAACTTCGTTTCTTCCCAAATCAGAATGTAACTGACACTCCTCAAAGAGATGTTCACATGACAGTTTCTGCTGGTAATTCCGCTATGTTTAAACAGATGGAGAGCAGGGAGAGGGAGTTTCTATTCAGGTGTGAAGCACACCCAGGTACCCAGAAAACACCCTGGAAGCCTCAGGTGTACTGGTGTGCTGCACGGAGTGTGTGATGTGATCTGAGAGCAACACTGCCCTAAATGTGGCAGACAGCAGCCTTGCTCTTCATGTTTCCTGAATATTCCAACACTTCTAGTGTTGGTTGGTTGATGGGTTGATGGCAGGAAAACAATGATTAAATACAAATGATGGCACATTAAGTGTGGGGCCTTCTGTAATGAGCCCTTCATTAGAAATCTTGAGCTGAAGATTGGCAATTTGCCCATCCGTTTGCTTATCCCATTAAAAAAAGAAAAGTAATCATGGAGAAAGTGTAACCTTTGGTTTCTCCGGTAGTAGTAGATCTCTTTTATTGTCTGAATCATTGAGTGGTTTTTTTGTTTTTTTTTTTTGTTTTTTTTTTTTTTGCGAACCAGTAACCTGATCTTTTATCACTCCCTGGACCGCCTCCTCCGCTGGTATGCCCTGATGCATTCAACACATGTGTTCGAATGGGAGGCTAGCAGCACTCAGAGCAATTTACATTCGGCTTTGCAGCCTGTGAGAAGCAGCAAATCAGCCTCAGGGAAGGCTCCGGGAGACTTGTCAGCAGTCTGTAGCTTATTTCTGTATGTGTGAGGGTGTGTGTGTGTGTGTGTGTGTGTCTGTCTGTCTCCCTCTCTCTTTCTCTCGCTCACCATTTACAGGCTGGAATCACTGTGGAGGAACAAGCAACAAAGTGTTGTCAAGATTTTATCTCAGGGTAATGATTAGTTAAAAATGAAAGGCTAAAACATTGATTTTCGTTGTGAGAATAATTGACTGTTGGCTGATGAGAACACCCGGTTTCTTCCTGAGGAGAGCTGAGCAGTGGCACACTCCCAGCGGCGAGGGCTGGGTGGAAACGGCCACCGCCTGCCTAGGGAGCTCCTGTAAATGGACTTTGGTCTCAATGCTTTGACTCTTTGTCGTGGTTTTGGATGTTGGAATACGGGCGGTGATCCCTTGTCTTTTATAAACTCACCTGATTTAAAGGAAAGATGAGTGAAGAACCAAAGGAGAAAAATGCAAAACCTGCTCATAGGAAAAGGAAAGGAAAAAAGGTAAGAAATGAATAAGCAACATGTTCTCTGTATTGTTCTCTGGTTCTGGGGAGGAAGTGATCTTCAGGCTGGATTTTTTTAAGAGACTGGATTTTAAGAAGCTGCTAGAATCAGATTGCTTTTGTTTTTCTGGTCTATTAATAATGGGTGTGTTCTGTGCTGGAGAAAAACATCACAACTCGAATACATTGCTAAAATATTTTAACGGTTAAATATAGTCATTTAGATTTCACTGAAGTGGTGTGTTTTTCATAGTGATATTCAGGATTATTAAGTAAACACATGTCCTAATTATGTGGGTGGGTGTGTGTGTGTGCTTTTCTCCCCTTAAATTCTCCAGAATGCTCGTTAATCAACAGGGTACAGTTACTAATGAATATTATTATGGTATAGATGTTTAGCTTTAACACATATTTCAGGCAAACTTAGGGAAACCTGTAGTCACTCTTTAAAATTACAGCATGGAGGTGAACTCCATTTTAATTATTGATCAGCTTATGGCTGACAAATCTCAATTTGCAACAGACCCTGCAGTTGTACAGCCGTATGCCTCATTTATAAAATCAGTTTTGTCTTCCGTGTAAAGTGAGGAATCTTCCAAATATCAATAGATGATTATTGTAAACCTGTAGATTCATTTTGGTTGTCTCGAATGTGGGTATCTTAAAATGTGCTCTGAACTTTTTGGTACATTTTGAAATTGGGGGTTGGAGGGATGGGGGAGGTAATTCCCTAGGTCCGGCATTTGCTTTTGATCCATTGTGGTTAATAAATCGGCTTCCATAGGGTGTGCCAGCAATGGAAAAGCCAGTTATATATCTGTAACAAAGAAAAACAAGTCCTAAAATAGGATTATAGTTTATAGCTCTTTAAGGAAAATGTGTACTCCATTTTTTTAAATCTATAATCAAAATCTTCAGCTACTGTATATTAATTACTAGGACTGTTATATATAATAGTGACTCTTTAAAATGCTTCCTTGACCCAATGTAATGTCTGCTCAGCCAATGGGTCCATAGGGAATGGATGGTTATAGAAGAGAGGATAAAGATTTCAAGTCCTCATTGAATTATCAGCATGTAAAATTTTTTTCACAGTCTATTATTTATGAAAAGATTCGTTGGGATATGGTGCTCTTAAAGGAGCTAGTATCAGCAGACTACTCTGAGGACACGTTTATGAATGTGCCATATTCTAGGGCAGTGGCTCAACATCCTATAGACGGCGAAGCCATGCGGACTGGCATGAAGTCAGCCTGGACTTCTGGTCCGTTGTGTCCGCAGGGGCTGATGACGGTGTGAAGGTGCTGTTCTGATTTCCCAAGGGAGCTGGTCGCAGCTGCACAGCACAAACGATTTGTTTAATGCCTGGCATAGCGGTTCTGGTCTCAAGGAAAGCTGTCAGCTTGGCTCGTGTTTATGAGATGTGGCCTGAAGTGTCTGACAGGCTCCACCATGATTCCGAACACGGAGTGTCATGGAGAGCCCAGACCGACATCATGAGCCACGACAGTGCAGTCCAGATTAAAGTGAGCAGTGGCGGGGTCCGTTGTAAATCATTGAGCTTTTATGTGGAATCCTTTAACATGGGCATTTTTTCTCTCTTCCTTGAAATTTTCCCAGCTGTGTTCCGCTTCTCCTCATCTGAGGTTATCCTTAGAGACAGTATGAAGTCATTTGCTTTGAATCCTTCTCCTGTACATGCTGCCCTCTCCCAGGGGCTGCCAGGGTACCCTTTATGAAGCCTTCATCATCACACTCTGCCCCAGGACCTTCCAAACTCCCTCCAGCCTGGTTAGTGAAGTCCAGATCCCTGACCACAGAGCTCGAGGCCTTTCCCAGTCTGATCTGCGCCTGCATCTCCCAAGCTTTTTTCCCCTTCACCATTTACTTCATTCATGTTTGACTCCATCCAAACTGCAGATCTTACCAGTCCCTGAATTAATTCCCCTTGTCTGATACTTGTCCTTTGTCCATGGAGAAAGCATTTCTGTGCCAGCACACTTGGTGAAATCCTACCCATCCTTCAAGGTCCAAGCCAGCCCTTGCCTTCTCCCTGAAATCTTTCAATTCACCCTACTTAGAAGTCAGTCAGTCTTCTGGATTGACACAGTACCTTCTACTTAACCCAATACATGCTGTTGCCTTTTCAAGTTACCGTGTACCTGTTCTGTTCTCTTGTCCACATTGAACACTGGTTTTCACCTCAGGAGGCCCTCAGCATGTTCCTTATGTGCAGCTGACACTAAGTAAATGTCCCATTGAGACAGCTCTCTCATTTACTGACCAGAGTTCACCAAGAATGTTCAGTCTTAGAGCAGATACATATCAAGTAGGAGATCCTTTAAATGATTAGGCCTTTTCTCCCAACATTTTTTCTGGGTAAAAAATAAAATAGTTTTGGTTTTCTTAAAGACAATGTGTATGTATTTACACACCTGCATATGTGCAGGCATGTGTGTGTGTGTGTGTGTGTGTGTGTGCGCGCGCGCGCGCGCCGTTTCCTTCTGAGCCAAATATTCTAGAAGGTTTCCGGGTGTTCTAGATGACCTACACTGCAGCATTGGTGGGTGTGGTCAAATGAAAGCATTTCAGGTGGGAAATATATGCAAACTGCCAAAATTCTGTTGCAACAAGCTCCTCAAATATTTGAACTATTTCCTAGTTACTTATGGAGTTATTTTAATATAAACTTCAGTGTGAAATCCTTCTTATATAGGGGATATATCTCAAAATGGCCTTAAAAATGATGTGTTGTTGTTGAGTGTTTTCAGAACAGATCACATGCTTAAGGGCATTTGGGTATAAAGTGTCTCATGAGACATATTTAATATTGGAGTCAGCAAGATAAATGTAATGGAATCATTATAATTATTCCTTTGTTAGCACATAGCAAGAGTTTTCCTATTTTGCTCAGGAATATAGGGTTTCAAACTGATGTTAGGAAATGCTTTTTTCTAATAACTTGTATATTTTGTTCTGAATGTGAAGAGGGAATGTGCGTGTGTGTGCATGTGTGTGTGTGTGTGTGTATCCATATCCTGTAGCTATTTATCTCTCCTTGTGCTGCTTATAGGAGAAGGATTTACTGAAAGTCAGGAGACTGGGTTCCTATATAGCCTGGCTTCTAACCTTCTAACCTGTCTTGGATAGAACAATCAAACCTTCTGACTAGAAAATGGAATCCATGTGCCGGACAGAACCATCAGGGATATTATGCGAGTAAAATAAAAATAACCAGTAGGGCCATATTTTCAAGAGATTATAAAAATGACAACACTTAAACTCAAAGTGGTTGTCACGGTAGAATTTCAAACTTGCTATAGAATGACTGATTCTAAAGAAGAAATGACAGACGAGGCCGTGTTACCCCTGTAATATTATACTGACGACCAGAAGTGCTTAGCTTAGTCAGCCACCGAAGAATAAGTGTGAAAATTGTCCGTCAATGACTTAATTTATTTAGCATCTGCATTTCATCAACCTAAGCTGTCATAACAAAATGCCATCGACTGCATGGTTTAAATAACAGAAATGTGTTTTCTTGGTGTTGTGGAGAATGCAAATCTGAGGTCAGAGTGCCCGCATGGTGGGGTCTGGTAAGGAGGGCTCCTCCTGACTTGCAGTGCTGCCTTCTCACTGTGCGCTCACATAGCCTTTCCTGGGCACGTGCAGGTGAACGTGGGGGTGAGGAGGGAGAGATTGATTTCTCTCTCTCCTTCTTGTAAGACCACCCTCCTGTTGGGGAAGCATTGCACCCTCATGACCTTACTTAAGTTGGATTACCCCCCAAAAGCCCTGTCTCCAAATAATTAACATTGGGAGTTAGGGCTTCAACATATGCATTTGGGAGGGGTGCAATTCAGTCCATAGGAGCATCCAGAGGAGGCTGTGTTGTCCAGATTCCCAACTTAGATATGCTTAATAAAACATATGATGGAGATTGAAGTCCTTTCAATTAATTTATTTATTCGGCAGATGCTGTGTAGTAGAAAACCTTCAAATACTGGGCCAGAGCCAGCTATGGAAAACCAATCTATGCTGGAAGTGTTAAGGGTACCAAATAAATGTGAATTCAGGTTCTATTGGTGGCAGAATGAGGGAGGGGGAAATTCCATCTGGGGCTGACCTTAGGAAAGGAGAGATAGAGGAAGGCATGCTTGAGTTGATATTAAGAAGATAACATGTTTCCAGGTGCTGCCCAAGAGGGTCAGAGCCTTCCAGATAGAGTGTAGGATGAAAGAGAGAGAAACATTTGAAGCAGCCTAATTCCTGCTTAGGAATCTAAACATTGTTTTGTGTAGTTGGAGTGCAGTGGACAGGGACGTGTCATTGCAAGATATAAAGATGTAAAAAAAGAAAAGGGCCAACTCGGGAACTTTGAGCTATGGGTCTCTTTTTTGTCCTGGGGTTCACCAAAAGGCTTTGAGCAGATGACTACTGAAATCAGATTTACTTTTTAGAAAAACATTCTTAGTATTTGGTAGAAGTGCTAGGTCTTTATTTTACACCGACATCCCATCTGGTAGAAATATAGGTCATATATTTCACTGCTGATGATTACCAAAAACTTAGTTTCTTGAGTGTTTCCTTGAATGAATTTTCTCTTTTTTCTTCTCCTTTTCTTTTGCCTTTTTCCCTTTTCCTTTTTTCTTTCCCTCCCCTTCCCCTTTTCCCTTTCCTCTTTCCTCTTCTCTTTTCTTCCTTCCCTTTCCTTCCTTCCTTCCTTCCTTCCTTCCTTCCTTCCTTCCTAGTGGCAGATTGGAAAAAACACTTAGCTATTTAGACCTCACTTGGTAATGAGTTCCATTGCAATGAGTTTGCTTGTTTTCTAGGGAACTTCAGTAAAGGATTGTCACCATTTTAGTTCAGTTGCCTTTTCCATCTTAAGAATCCAAAATAACTTACTTTAAGTTACTTTTGACAGTTTGTGTTTCTTCTTGAGGGTGGACTGCATAACTTTCTTCTTTTCTACTCTTTTTTTCCCATGTGCTTGCCTTATGTGTGAGAGCTGTACTTGTCTCGTGATGCTTAAATTATCCAAATGTGTATAATTTTTTTTTTTGAGGTAGAGTCAAGGGAATGTGCATTTCTGAATTTCATCCATTATTCCTAATGCTGGAGTTTTCATTGTTGGAATTTTTGTTTGTGTTTTGGTTGTAGGGTCTTTGATCAGGATGCCTTGAATACCAAGTTCCCTCTAAACTGAGGTGATGGCCTATGGGCACATTGAACACATGGCATTTCTGTTGACCTGTAATTTTCATTTGTGTTTTTGGACATTGCCCACTACTGCTCTATAAGCACAGAACCTCTCAAAGTCTTTCGTCGACGAGTGGCGTGAGTTGAGTTATGGCTCACTGAACACAGTCATGTATCCAGTGCTTTGTAACTTCTGGGGGCCAACGTACACTCCATGCTGATAGCTTTTATATCCTTTTCCATTTCACTAGATGTGTTACTATCAGTTATTTCTTCTTTTATTCTTGTATAAATAGAAAATTTTGAACACTTTTTATTTTAATCATTTTTCTCTTGACTGTTACTCCTATTTTCACAAGTACTATCAACTTTGTAATTAAAAAGACATTTAAGGGACACCTGGGTGGCTCAGTGGGTTAAGCCTCTGCCTTCGGCTCAGGTCATGATCCCAGGGTCTTGGGATCGAGTCCCGTATCGGGCTTCTTGCTGGGCAGGGAGTCTGCTTCTCTCTCTGCCTCTGCCTGCCTGTGCTCTCACTCTCTCTCTCTCTGTGACAAATAAATAAATAAATAAATACATAAATAAAATCTTTAAAAAAAAAGACATTGAAAATATTTAAGTATCTTGTGCATCCATATCCATGAATCATAAATTTTGACGCCTCCAGTAATTAATTTGTGATGGTATTTTCTTGAACTTAGTATTGGAGTTTGCTCATTTCAGTGCGCAGATTTCTATGTTATCTTGGCCTAAGGTTTTTTGTACTTTTGAAACTTTCTTTTTGCAGGGAGAGATTGAATGAATTAAGAGAACCTCACAGGTTACTTCGTTATATCAGCATTTCATGGGAAAAAACCCTCAATTTAATACCACCTTTTAAAAATCAGATTTAGTGAGGTACATTTACTTGGAGATTTTCTTCCATGTTAGAAAAAGACCAGCAGAAACTTGGCATAAATTTATTTTATATGTAGCAGGCTTGGGGCATAGACTCTGAACATGACCCATAAAGAGAGGCTGTGATACTCCACAGGTCCAAAGGCCTTTCTCCATAATTTCAAGATTCAAAATGAAAACTGAAAATATTTTCTAGCTTCTTTGGCGACAAAATCTGACCCGACCTGAACTCATGTGGCAGGAAAACGTTCTGACCTTATGTGAAGCTATTTATAGTCTTTATTTATCTACCTTTGTGGGAATCTTCGTATGTTCTGCTGCAGAAGTAAAAATTCTTTGCTTGGGGGATACTGTGGGGGAGAAGCTTGTAATATTGGTATATCCCTTTCTAAAATTTGACAAGTTCTGAATTCCAGAGCTTTTCTGGCTGCAGGTACTTCAGAGGAGGGATTGTGAATCCACACTAAGTCCCGAGCTGGGAGTGGTGATGAGCCAGCATGACGAAATGTTAGCTTGCAGTGAGGAGGAAGGGGCTCGTTTCTCTTCTTAATCACTTCCAGAAAAAGTGGCGTTTTGTAATTCTGGGCACGATATCAAAGGTCCCTCAATTATTTCCAGGTGCAATCTAACAGACTTTAGCTTGTTTGGCAGTAAAGCTGAACCTTTTGACAGGGTGGTTTTGAAGATGATATTTATAAAGCTTTTTCGTCATCATCGTTGTTTTGTTTGTTTTTAAGCAATGAATTGTGACTTACCAATAGAAGAAGAAAAGTCTTAATATATTGTTTAGGAAATTCTTGGGTTTTTTTGTTGTTCATGACCATTTGATTAGGTCATGAAAAATAACTGGTATATATATGTTCTGTAGAAGAAAAAATAGAGATTTGGGGTAAATTATTGTTTGATTGGATCATTGTGCCTACTTGCAGAGAAAACAATGATAATTATATAGGGATAATTAATTTCCCACAATTAGCACATAAAATGTCTTTCTCTGTCATCCATCTTACATAAAAATTTCCATTTATGGGTATATTATACAACTTAATTATGATATATTATGCAACTAACTTTTAAAAACTTTTCATTCCATTTTTTCCTCACAGTTACACATAAATGGAAGTATAAAGTAATTTATTACATGGGTGTATTAACAGTTTAAAATCTAGATGCTTTTCTCAACTTATTCTCCTATGAACTGTATAAATTTGGTCCTTGAAATCTATCAGTTCTCTCACTACCAGGGAATTAATAGAAATGTGCTGTCACAAGGCATGTCATTAATACTATTGGAGATAACTTGCTTTAACAATGTCCTTAAGAAAGCCAAAATTCTAAATCATATCTGAAGTTTTAATACTCTTAAAACTCAGAGCCTCGTTAAGCAGTTTACTGAATGCTCGCTGCCCTGTATCTTTCATTCCCAACTCACTAGTCTTTTAAATTATTTTTCACAGCACGCAAGTTATGCTAGCCTCACATTTCTACTGGTGTGTGAGTGTGTGTGTGTGTGTGTGTGTGTGTGTGTGTGTGTTAAACCAAACTATCATCGCGCAAAGCTATTTTGATTCTGCCTTGGTACCATACCATTTGTTCTTTCAACCAACATATCTTGAGCACTCACTATTCTAGGTGCAAGGCAGTCATCAGGGAACAAGATTGGCAGTAAACATACGAAGTGGGTACTAGTAATAACTCAGTGTGAAAAGTCCACAAGAGGCCTCTACTCCAGAGAAAAACTAGACTTCAGAGAGAAGGTGACCATTGTTGCCGGGAAGGAACTAAAAAGATGGAGGGGAGGTAGCAGGGAAGGCCTCGCGGTGGGGATCCTTGATCAGTAAGCTCAGTCCTGATAGGGACTCCATCAGCTCTGAAGAGGACATTTTAGGTGGAAGGAACTGCTTGGGGGGAAACCTCTGTCGTGTTTGGGTCCCAAGGAAGGAACACTTTAATGGACTCTCCCAGCTGGCATGAACTTTAAAGACTTCTATACACTGCTCTCAAATGTCTTTTTCCTCCTGGAATTCAATCAATGTTTTCCAAGTTTTAAGGATAAAGAGCAAGATTTGAGGGAGTCAGCTGATGACACATGGTACCTCTGCAGGGTAGCACCCAGTGAACTTGTAAGAATGATGAACTTTTATTCTACTTTTCACTTTCCCTTCACTGCTGCTCATTGTTAACCGTTGTGACAAGTACAGAGAGGAATTTAGAGACTTACAGAAACCCATATCTCTTGAGCCTCTAATTAACTGCACCCCCCCACTTAGCCACAGTCTACTAATTTGTTACTATAATAAATTAGAAATACAAATAAAGACACACATCGGAAACTAAACTTGATAAACCTTGATATGCAGATTGTGCACAGTACTTTTTGCAAATAAGGCGTATGAAATATCTCTTGTCTTACAATATAGGTTTCATAATTCTGAGCATTAGTGTCATATTTAATGTCAGTGTTTTGTGGGTATTTAATGAAAAATTAAATGATAATTATAGCAAACCAAGTTAATTCCTTGACATGATGCTTAACCTTTAGATAATTTATCTGGGAACATTGTGTAATTTTCCTTTGTTATATTCACGATGCTGGTTTATTCAGTCTTTACTTGCAGTGACTTCACCACTTTACCTTGGCATTGTACAAAATTGGAAAATCTCTTTGGAACCTTATCATGTTATCTTAAATATTGTTTCCACCATTTGTAAATCTCAGTCATTTTCACATAGACGCAACATCAAAACTACATACAGAAGTGGAACCATGGTCGTCTGAATATTAATGAAAAAGATTTTCTGTGTAATTATAGGTAATTAAGTGAATCATGTGTTCAAGTAAATATTTATGAATAACTTCAAAGTTTCTTTTTAAAAACAAAAGCAACCACGGTTATGATTTCAGGGATTCCCACCCCACGGCCTCCACAGAGATGTTTATCAGGAATTTAATGGACTGCCTCCTACCACACATGTGGGGTTATTTCACTTAGTCTGTTGTTTTGGACAAATCGAGAAGCACAAGAAACAGCTTGGTTTCAGATATTTGAAGTTCCCTTTTCTGATCCATGAAGCAGGGCTCATCCTCCTCAATTGTTCTTTATGTCTCCAAATTAGAAAAAAATACACAGACTATTTATGAAGTGAGAATAGCAATTAATAGGTTCCAGAATTCCAGACTTCCTTTTTAAGAATTTGTTAGATACGACTTTTGATGAATTCAGTTATGCGAGGGTGCTTGAAAGAGGTGCTAGGAACTTGCAGCAACACATGGGTGCTTGTGAAGTTTTTGCTGTCTTTCACTGATTTTTGCTATTTTAGGGGATCTCTAGAGCAAAACTAAAAAGGGACTGTCTTCTGCATTATCAAAGTGTAAAACCTACAAAACAGCAATTTTAAATGCTTCGATTTAATGATACATTTTCTCTCCTTAGTCTACCTGCTGAAAGTGCTTTTAATGTTAGTCTTTCATCTCTGTCTAAAGGTCTTCTAGGGGTTAAACTTCTGGCATTATGCTATGGCGCTTCATGTAAATTATATACATGCCAATTCTAGTGTTTGTCTTTAGAAAGTAGATGTACTAATGTAGCTGCCTTAAACTAATGTGTCAATATGTGCCTTTCATCTTCTGCTTTTAAAGCTTTTCTGTAATCTTTAAAGGAGAGGTTCTCCGAAAAATATTACGATCATGGGCTTTGGCCAAGGAAAGAATGGAATCACATACACCAGAGTTTAAATCCTTGTTGTGCATCTTAGTATTTATGCAAAGTTTGTCAGGTTGCCTACATGTCCTAAGCCCTGGTTTCCTAGTCTCTTTTTTTTTTTAAATGATTTTATTTATTTATTTATTTGACACACAGAGAGAGATCAAAAGTAGGCAGAGAGGCAGGCAGAGAGGGGGGGGAAGCAGGCTCCCTGTTGAGTGGGGAGCCCGATGTGGAACTCGATCTCAGGACCCTGAGATCATGACCTGAGCGGAAGGCAGAGGGCTCAACCCACTGAGCCACCCAGGCATCCCCTGGTTTCCTACTCTTTAAAATGAGGATATATTGCTTATGTAGAGGTTTAATGTCAGGATTACAAACAGTATATGTATGTCAAGTGCCTGGTGCGGTTCTTGGCCAAAAGTAGGCGTACGTCATAGAGTAGCTGTTGTTGTCCTTAGTGTTAAAAGCATTGCTGGCAAAAGATTAGATTTGGTACTACTTATTGACTCTGAAGAAAAGCAGAATTTAACTGCTCTAAGTTCATTGTCTCCCTAAATCAGAATTTTTGTGTATCATTTTCATATGACTTGTTCTCTTTTCTTCTTTGTTAATCAGAATAGCTTGTTCCCCAATGGTTAAATTTATTTGTAATGTTGATTTCCTTGCTCATTAATAAAAAACTTAGAAATTTGTCATCCAGATATAACAATCTGTATAAAAACGATCTTTTGAATTGTTTTAGAAAATTGCATATTTACCTCTAGTGAAATTCTGATTTAGGAACAGATTTATGGAATATACTGCCTTTTAATAATAAAAATTGGCATTATATCAGTTTCTAATGGTACATGTCAGATAAGATTTAGATTATTAGCATTCGTCTATTAGCATGGTAGTGGCTATTTTATTCTAGTAACAGTGCTCGAAAAATCCTTGCACTTTGTATTGTATTTAACCATTTAGAATGAGGGAACAGGTTGGCATGTTAGAATATACCAGCACGGTGGTGTATAAGAAAGAACAACGCATTGTGGGTTTTCTTCTTGACTCATAAAACAGCAGCAAGAGGAAGTGTAGTGGAAGGGATGTAAGATTCAAAATCAGCTGGCAATCACATTGAAGACATTTAAGACAATGCATGTGGAAATATCAAAGTGTTCATTGTGTTTACCACTGTGGCATTGAACTGAAACCTCCCATTTTCTCATCTCTGAAATGTAGTTTTAACAGTTGATACCTATGACGCTTATGGCTTTCAAGACAACATTTTCTAGCAACAATATTGAATCCATACTTTGAAAAAATGGGTATAATGGGTGAGATCTGGAACAGTGCTATGTGTTTGCCCAAGGGGACAGATGCCTAAGAGGACCTCCTCTGTGTAGTTGTCACCTTCAGCACCACTAGGTGATTTTGTCCCTAACAACACAGCCGCCTCATTTACTAATTTGCATTCTAGTTTTTGTATTTTCATAATTGAAGTGTAAAGAACACAAGGAATGGTTACTGATCTTTTCACCTTTCGCATAGAATCCCAGCTGCCCTTCTGTGATTATATTTAACACCACCACCACATAAAATATCCTAAATTTAAGTATGGGATCTGAAGTAGTTTTAGAAAGAACACCCTATTTAATGGCAAAGCAGGTCCTTGGGTTCTTTCATTCCTGGACCTTTCATAGATGTCCCCTCAGGGACAATTTGTACATTGTTCACATCTAGAGCACAGATGATTTGGCATTTTTTGGTTTTGTTTTTACTCTGGTAAAATACTCATAAAACGTAGCATTATGATCATTTTAAAATGCAACTCAGTGTCATTAACCACATTCACAGTGTTGTGCAGCTCTCACCACTATCTAGTTCCAGTACTTTTTCATCGCCCGAAATGGCAACCCTGTGCTGACGGAGAAGTCACTCCATATTCCTTCCTCCCCTACCCCTGACAGCCACTAATCTGCTTTCTGTCTCTATGGATTTTGCCCATAATGCGTATTTCATATGATGGTTTGTGGTTTATATGATATGTTTCCTGTTGGGTCTGGCTTCCTTCAGTTGGCATGTTTTCAGGGTTGACCCATGCTGTAACATGTATCAGTGCTTTATTCCTTTTTTTAGCTGAATAATATTCTATTGTATGGATAGTTCCCATTTTGTCTATCTCTTCATTTGTTGGAGGACATTGGGGTTGTTCCTATCTTTTGACTTTTGTGAGTAGAGCTGCAACAAACTTTTCTGGACAGGTTTTTATTTGAACACCTGTTCCCAGTTCTTTGGCATATTTGTCTATACCAAAGAATGGAATTCTTTGGTCATGTAATAATTCTATAAACACAAAAATTATTGAAGAACTTGCCAGGAGGTTTTCTTCTATGATTTTTTAATAGTTTGATTTCTGTTGTAGTCGTATTTCTGTATCTTATTATTTATCTAGTCACTTATTACTTGTGAGGGTTTTTTTAAGGAGTAAAATATAGCGAAATTTTGTGTCTATTCATCGTAGAGAGATGGTGGTGGTGGGAGGGGGTTTATGGAGAGACCGTGACCCTGAGATAAATAGAGATAGGAGCCCTTCGTGAGCTTTCGTGAATGGCTGCAGGTAGATCTGAGCATAGGAGACAAGTACAATTCTTGTGGTAACGTTCCTGATGGGGACTTTTACTTGAAGCTGGAACTTTGAACAGGGGCAGAACTGAGAAGACAGCAGTTTGTGTTCTCTCCCCAAGCACAAGCTATTGACTATCCCAGAACAAAGTGCATGAAATGGACTCTGTTCTTAGCACTAGGCCAGAAAAAGAGTTGGTGCATTTAGCCACACCTGGAGTAGGGTTTCTCCAGAGAGAAGAAAGTTAGAGGCTTAAAGTATCAGATGTCCTCTTTGTTGCATTTGTTTGTGGTTAACTTTCCTGTGGAGCAAATACTATATAATTCTCATCTCATAGTATAGCATCAGTCTTTCTCATTTGTTTCTCTTTTAAGATTTAAAGTGAGAATATGCTCCTGGGCGAGGTCACAGAGATGTTTCTGAGCCACATAGATTGTAACTGACAATGGTAGCCACTATTTTGGTTCCTGTTTAGTGGGTAAAATGAGGTGGGCTGCCCCACTGATCCTTCCTCATGAGCTTCTGAATATGTAGACTATAATCACGTCAACATAAACAGGTATTAACTGCTTTGCTTTGCAGTAAACACTACAAAAAAAAAGTATCAGGAAAACATTGATTTATGGGTTGCGTGATCTTTACAGAAGAAGTACCTAAGATATAAGGTTCTGAGCTTTTTTCTAGGTGGGGTAGGTTTGTTGTTTTTCTTTCTTTTTGGGTGATACCCAACCTCATGAAAATATGCGGTTAGTCAAGTTATTCCACACTCTGCTGAGCAAAACTGATGTTACCCCAGAGAGTACTTTCTGGTCCTGACATGTATTACATATTCAAGATTTAGGATGAAGTATTCAGGAAAGGCATTCAAAGTCTGTTTTGTGGTCTTCAGATACGGAATACAATGTAGCCTTCCTACTTGAACGCTTTAAATTTTTTTTCTTTCTTTAAATTTATTTATAACTAGAAAATTTTTATAAATTTCAATTCTAAGAGGATACATTCCAATAAAATATGGTCTCTTTATCTACATATCTTCTTAAAATGTCTTGCTTTAAATTTTTTATAACTGGAAATCTTAACAATTTCTATTTTTATTTCCTTCTGTTTATTCCACACCCTTTTCTGTAAGAATTTTGGAGTCAGGTCTTATTTAAAAATGGAAGAAATACAAAACTAAAATGTTGGAAATATTCCTGCTGGGAGACTCATCTAGAAGTTTTGGTGATGGTAAGTTATGGTTGATCTTATCAGGAAAATAAGCTTACTAATACAGAGACATAGGAGAAAGTCCACCTGGGAATACACCTTGACACCTGTCATTGATGATGTCCATGTCTGTTGGGTGGGTTTTGGATTTTTAAATACTGTTCTTAGTGGTTCTTGTTGTCTCATATACTTTAAAACTTCATTGACTCCCTTTGACTGGACTATGAAAACTCAAGTCATTGCAGTTTGTGGCTTCATCTTTTTGAAGCTGGTCAGCAGTCAGGAGATCTCATTTGTAGAAAGATGCTCTGGGAAAGGACGGCTTGGTGTTAAGCACATCAGGTCTCTTCCGTGAGCTGCCAGCAGGTTAGAGCCCAGCAGAGTGAGCCGTGGACACCTGCAGTCGGGTGAAGCACAGGTCCTGGGCTCTGCGGGTGCTGTCCTGCCCTCCGGGGAGTTGTCCTCTCACGGGGCAACCACGTTTAGAGGTTTATTTAGAGAAGGAGCTCTGAGTGATACAGTTTGAAAAGGTAATACACTTAAAAAATAAAAAGATAACCTAAAAAACAAGAACACAGACTTAAGAGTGTATTTTATACTATCGTATGTGACTTGGTGTTCAGGGGTAAAGGTTGTCTGGAGAGAGCTTGTTTTGAACCAGGGCAGCAAGCTCACGATTAAAAAGTCAGAGAAGTAATATAAACGAATAAATGCGGGGCAGTGGAGACATTCTATAATTTTGTAAGAAGAGCCAGAAGTCTAGATTTCTAGGTTAAATGTCTTGATATTGAAATATTGAAAGTAATTAATAGTATTTTTTGAAAAACCTCATTTGTGGCCAAAACAAGCTAACAGGCACCCAACCAGGACAGTCTCCGGGACCCCAAGTTTGTACCTTTGTTTTTAGCTGTGTTGGCCACTGTCTCCAGTTCTCTCTGGGTAGAATTTTAGGACTGAGTTCTTGGGTCTCTAGAGAATCTCTGTGGTAAACATTTATCCAATGTAAATCTATTTTCCTTTATTTTATTGGTTAAAAAAACTTTGTTTTACTCTTGATCGTTCAAATACTCAGATCAGATTTTGCCCCATCCCCACCCCAGGGGAAAGGAAGTAGAAATACCTGCCTTCATAGATTTAGCAAAATAATTCAATTTTTTATGCTTTATTACTACAAACATCAAATTTTGGATCCTGTAGCAATCTAGACTCATGAACACAGATCAAATCTCATATAGTTAGAGCTCAGGACTGGTAGGTGTAGAGTTGTAGCGAAGAAACCCATTTTCACTAAAATCTGTACCAAATTCCCAAGGTGTGGGTATACAGGGTTCTTAACAAAGACATGTGCTTGTACCGTGTGATTACACTATAAAACTTAATGCCAGTGATGTTTATACTTACAGTTGTAATAAAAAGCATTTTGTTGAAACCCAACATATTTTAACATACTTTAGTTGGTTGTGAAAGCTCAGACATGGATATTTAAAAAGCGTTGTGTATTCAGCCTTATTAAGTACTTAGTTGAGAGCACAATAATTAGCTTAGATTTTATGATTATAGGATAGGAGTTGTATGAAGACTCCTATTTCTAATGGCTGATTAGCGAGAAATGAATATGAATATCGTATTTCCTCAGTTGCACATGGCAAACTACCTTACACATTTAAATCTCCCTGAACTGGGGTGCATTTCACAATCCATGAATTCTCATCTCTGCTGTCGTCCAGACAGCAGCCAGGATGTAATTGCTATGGGCTGAATGTGCAAACCTGGTTGTTATTCCGGGTGATGTGACAGCAGTGCCTCAAAGTTTCAGTCAGCAAGGTGCTTAAGGATCCTTTGAGGGAGGAATTTGCAGAAAGGGTGACAGTTGGGTTGGGAGAATATCCTGGAGGTAGAGATGGAGCATTTTAAGAAATGCTTTGTCAACCACCATCCCGACTCACAGAAATGTATCATGTATGGGAAGACTCACTGATGCCCCAACAACCAACCTTATCCTCAGGACAAGGAGAGTAAAGAGCTGAATGTGTGAAGTTTTAAGAATGTCTTAACCAGTTTATTTCACTTGTATCTTCGTATTTTAGTGTGTATAAAGGCCACTCATGATACAAGTTTATGTATAAGTGAGTCTAAGTAATTATTTTCAAAAAGGATAAATTTGAAAGTTCCTGTGATAATGCTTTGTGTCACAATTTCATGACAGCATTTTTCCTTCTTTACATTACCTTAAAAATGGCACATCTCATAATCAATGGCATCCTAAATTGATGAAATACAATAGTGAAAAACTGACTTTCCAAATTAAGAGTCAGAGCTCAGAAATAAGTTTGCGTTTTTAGGACTAAAATTAGAAACTTCATGGTGTGAAGTGTCTGTTAGATGCAGTCATAATACTGTGATGCCAAATTATGATTTTTAAAATGCTATTTAGTGCTGGAAAACAATATTTTTCTTCAAAGTTAAATTAAAGTCAAAATAAAGATATGGACTCTGCACATCTTCTTTTCAAGTTCTTTCATCCTACTTTGTAAATGGCAGCTCAGGAGTCTGCAGTTTTTTTGCTGTTTTGTATTTTCTGGTATTTCAACTTCAGCTTGTAAATAAGACCAAATCAAATGTGAAAACATAATTGGACATCCTGGAAGTTAGTTGGTTCTCACTGTAATTCCTTCAGTAAATATATTTCACCGATAATAGCCCTTTCTTTTCTTTTTAATCTCGTTCTTATTTTGGAAAATATAGTTGTATTTTAATCTGTTGTCGACTGAATTGGCCATACATTTTCATTTTCAAAGCACACCTTTTAAAAAAATGTTTATAGCACTTTATTTATCATTGCCTCAAACTGGAAGTAGTCCAAAGTCCATCAATAGGTGAATGGAGAAATAAATAGTGGTTGTGAGGTTGTGATTTATTTTTTCTTTTAAATTTTTATTTAGATTCTAGTTAGTTAACATACAGTGTAATATTGTTTCAGGAGTAGAATTTAGTGATTCATCACTTACGTATAACACCTAGTTTAAGGCACACATAAAGTATGACAGCACTAGATGTCCTTAAATATTCAGTTTCAGTTTCTAAATTTATATATTAGATATTGTTACGTTGAAAGCTCAAGAAAACAAAAGATCCAACTGGGCATTCTGTTGTATGATATATTGAAAAGAGAACCAGTATCATGGTGTTGGTAATATATGTGAATGTTTAATTTAACTTGATGTGTAGACAAGTCAACAAGAACACCACTTAATCTTCTCTGGAACTGTGGATGTACTGAAGTGATGTCACTTCACTTCTGAAGAGACACTGGACAGTATTGCAATGATGTGGTTGGTGTATTAATCAAAAGTATAAAGCATAATATTTAATGCAGAGGTAAATTGAAAAGGACAAACCAAAAACCCTGTTAGTTTATGAAAATGTCAGAGAACTATAAAGAAAACTTCACTGCATGATAGCAGTGCCTTGTCCAAAGATAGATCAGCTGCTACAACACTCTGTGTTCCTGCTTTTCTGCTGGGCATGGAAGTCTTTATATTCTTGTTTGTCCGTCTGCCATTTTGTTTTATGTTTTTCTTGTAGAGAATATATTTTATTGTCTTTTAAGTATACCGTTTGTCTTAGAAATACCAGAAAATACAAAACAGCAAAAAATAGAAGAAAGCTATATAAACATTTTGAAAATTCAGTTGCATATTTTAGACTTTTTAGAAACTCTCATCTTTTTTGGACTGTTTAGAAAACTCTAAACACATGTATTTTCCCTTCCTTTGTGTAAAATCGTATACTAGCCTGAAATTCTTTCGAATACATTTATACCAAGTAAATGCCTCTTAATTCTGTTACTTACAAGAAAGAAATCTGTTCATGATGCAAATAAAAGCTACTTAATGATAAAAATAAAAGCTGCTCATATATCTTACCTTAATCAAACCTATTTATCCCTAGCACACAAGAATGTTTTAAATAAAATATAAATGTGTAACATATAAATATATAAGGTATGTTTATATATAACATATAAGTATTACATAAAATATTTATATATATGTATAATGTTTTAAAGCCCTGTAATTATTTAGACAAATGTTAGTTATGGGACAATTCACCTGTGATTTTACTGGTGTGAAATTAATTTCAGTAATTTCCTTTTTCGCAAGATATGGCAGATTCTTGAATAGTTTTGTTTTAGTTGAAATAATTGTAGTTCATGTCATCACAAACAGAGGTTCTATATGAAAGCATAGTAAGTACTCTTCTAATTTTTTTGGTCCACTACCAATCTCTTTGATAACAAGCTCCTTATTAGATACCTGTTCAGACAACCCAGAGTAATATGCCACCTAGTGACCCCATTAAGAATTCACAATTTTCAGTCAACAATCCAGCATGCTTTAAAGCCATTTCAGAGTATGGGTCTTTATCAAACTGCTTTTGAATGACACCTATATACATGTTGCTTTGGATCTTCTCTTTTATTTGTATTCTCAAATTTCAATTATGATAAGAATATTTGGATTGGATGTAAAAGAAATTTCAACATATAATTTCCTTCCACCTGACCTAATAAGAAATGTGATAGTCCTCAGTAAAATCTAAGTTAAATGGCCAAATTGCTTAAAATTTTGGGCAGATTAATCTACTTTGTGCATGGAATAAAGTTTAAATGAATTTAAAATACAGTGTAAGCACTAGTTCAACTAATTATGAACTTTAGGGAGAAGTATTATTAGATCTTTTCCCCAAAGAAGAAATAAGAATCAGGGTCTTTGAGTATTACTTGCATTAGTTGTAAGAGAAATGCTGTATTTATTATACAAGAACAAAATGTTAAACCATAATAAATTAGTAGTAGAAACAATATTTTAAGGACTTTCGGATGAGGGTAACATTATTGAGTTGTAAGCCGTTATTATTAAACTGTCATTTTTGAAACCTATTTCAAAGTGGTTAAATATTTCAGACTCGAGGTGTATAACATCTCTTGGAAAACCATGGTGTTTTTGCATACATGCCAGTCACCGTGTGTGTGTGTGTGTGTGTGTGTGTGTGTGTGTGTGTGTTTGGAATAGCCCCTTCTCTCTGGATTATATGTGTGGCAGTGTCTGATTAGCTTGGTTTCCTAGAGAATTGCATTATTCGGAAGCTCTGGTGATAAGGACTTAGTTTCTCATTTAATTTTTTTTAGAATTAGAATACCCATGGATTGCAGTTAGTGAATTTGACAATGATACTTCCTGTTAAGTGTGTGATTTGGCTTTCATAGGGTTTAAATTGTATATTAAGTGAGCAGAAGTTACAAAATCTGGTTGTAGAATGCCCTGAGTCTCCTCTCACTTTCAGTTTCCTGATCTGCAAAAATAGGGATAAGATGATGTCTTGTATGACTTGTGAGTGCTTCTTTTTTTTTTTTTTTTTTTAAGATTTTATTTGTCGCGAGAGAGAGTGTGCCCAAGTGGGGGAGAGGCAGATAGAGGGAGAAGTAGGCTCTCTGCTGAGCAAGGAGCCTGATGTGGGACTCCATCCCAGGACCCTGGGATCATGACCTGAGCTGAAGGCAGACACCCAACCGACTGAGCCACCCAGGTATCCCCTCATGAGAGTGTTTTAAGAATGAAGTGAGACCGTATATGTGAACGTGTTCTCTGGTTTATAATGTAGAAAAGAGTATAAATATAGGTTTCTAGGGGTGCCTGGCTGGCTCCCTCCTTAGGGCATGTGACTTTTGGTCCCTGGGTTTGTGAGTTGGAGCCCCATGTTGGGTATAGAGATTACTTAACAATAAAATATTTAGAATTAAATAATTGAATGAATGAACAAATGAAAGTTTCCATAATAATCCTATACTACCATATTTTAAGAAGTACCTATTTATGAGAAATGGAATAATAAACTACTACAGTCAATGGGACCTAGTTTAACTACTTCAGTACATATAAGTAAGGATGTTAATGAATCAAGGCCTAGCCCTCATTTTTAACCATCAGACTTAAGGTTATTTGGGAGCCATATAAAAATGGATTTGAGACACATTGGTTATATAAAACAGATGGTTTGATATTTTTTGAAACTATGTATTATTATTGGATATTTTGTGAATGTCCTCTGTGACTGTTCTTAAATACTTACTTTGGGAAGTTTTCCTCTTTGGGAGAAAATAATTAGAACCTTCCCACAGGGCAGTTGGTGCTCATTATGCCATTTCAGACTTCTCTGTTCCCTTTGTGGTGGCTTGTAATTTTATAATTTCCTTTTTATGAGTGCCTGGCTGGCCTACTCGGTAGAATATGTGACTCTTGTTCTTGGGGTCGTGAGTTTGAGCCCTATGTTGGGAGTAGAGTTTACTTAAAATTCTTTTTGAAAATTTCCTTTTTGTCTACTGTTTTCTTTTTCTTTAGAAATTAAATCAAACCTAGGGTGTTGAAGTTGAGATGGCCTCACTCTTTCTGATTGCTTCTGGTTCCTAAAGTCTTTTAATCCTTATTACCCTTTTTTCAAGTTTGAATAGAAGAGAGTCTTTCTTGAAGGAAATAAAGACAATGCAGGAATAAGTAGGCAGTTGAATGGAATGGAGTGGGGGTTATTGCAAATTTATGGTTCATACAGAATACACCAGAACGTAATAGTTTGCCCTGAAGTCACCCAGATCTCCTTGTGTTTACCTTGGTTATTTTTGTGGATCCTCTTACATTCAGAGAGAGGATCTCAAGTAGAGAAATACAGTTGCTTTGGGAAGAAGAGGCAGAATTAAGGATCACCGTGATACTGTGTGGTAACTGAAATGTCGGGGAGACCTGCTTTCTAAAAGAAACTTCGAGGCCTCACATGTTGTTTTACAGAGTAGGTGTTTATCTCTCAGTCCCTCTGGGCTGAAGCCTCTTTCTGAAAACTCATGATGGTATCGTCTAGTCTTCTAAGTGGATAATGACACAGATCTAGGATGTGTCCATCATAAAATTTTAATAACAAACTGAGATAATATTGCTATTGTGCAATGCCCTTAATTTGAGGAAAGAGTAAGTATCATATCGCCAGTTCTTAATTTATAGTGCCCTCCCTATTTCCTTCATGATCTCTGACTTTGTGGGCTCTCTCTGGACACACAAGATCTTTTGCTTTGACTTGAGAATGCTTTAAGCTAAATACAGTGTTTCTTTCAGTCCCTTGAAAATCTTACACATTCATGAGAATCGTGAGAACATCTCTTGCCATCATCAGACTTGGCAGGTATAAAGGCTTCTTGAATATTTGTTTTTCATGTTTTGAACCAAGCTCTGTAACACCTGCTGGCATAGAACTGACTGGAAACCCTGGTCAACTCAGAACTGTTTTTTTCTTCATCTGACTCCAAACCCTAGAACCTCAGTTTGGAAGTACCTAGAAAAAAAAAAAATTTAGTTCAGTAAAAGACACTAGTACTCTCTCCCGAGACTCATGGCTGGACCAGAAGATAAAATTGCTGTCCCCGGTCAGATAATTTCTGAGGCTGCTAATTCTTTAATCTCACTTTTCTCTTCTTTCCTATAACATCCCTTCCTGTAGTGCTGAGTTCCCAACTCTTTTCTTGTTCGTCTGACCTTGCTGGTCATTCTTCAGCACTGTGATTGCTGCGTTTCCCACCCTAATACCATCATATTTCATCACAAGAGTGGTCTTCCTATTTTATGTGTATTTATTTTTAAATTTATGTTTTTATTTTATTTTATTATGATTATCATTAATATATCTTTCATACTTATTATGGTTGTTTAATTTTTTTTTAAAGGATTGATCTTTGCAGGTAAATTAAGAGAAACTTCCAGGGAAAAATCAGGAAGAGCCAATCTCAGCCAAAATAACGGGGCGCTTTCATCCATTTTCCAAAACTATCTGCTCCTCATAAAGCTGAGTTCACTACAAAAACCTCACAAAGAAGGCAAAACTCCAGATACAGATAACTCTGTATCTGGCACTACATTCCTTAGGAATTTTAAATGGGGGCATCTGGCTGGCTCAGTTGGTGGAGCACGTGACTCTTGACCTCAGAATTGTTAAATTCGAGCCCCATGTTGGATGTAGAGATCTCTTAAAAATAAAATCCTTAAAAAAGAAAGAATTTTAAATGAAGTGTGTTAAAATATTATCTGTTGAGACAAGCAATATGGAAATTTCTAAATTTGATGAGTCTTTAAACTTCTTAAAATGTCCGCTAAGCAGTGCTGTAGATTAACACAAAATGATCAAGACAGCCTTATAAATGAAGGGAAAATGGTTTAAAACGTATTTATTTTACATTATTTTGGTATTTGCATGTGTTCAGATTAAAATCCAAGCCTGTCATTTTGGAGTGAGTTTTCAGATAATATTTTCATATTTGTAACTGCCATTTAGCAATACCTTAAAGTTCAGTGCAAAGTCATTATTTTTTAAAGGAAGAATTTGTTAATCTGTCAGAGTTAAAGACTATTAATGGTGATTAAATATGAGAGAAAATGGAAAGCAGTATTTCACCTACTGTCCTGAGGAAAGCAGGAATGTACAAGGGTGGCAAACGAGAATGTTATAGTCTTAATTTTTACATTTAGTGTTTTGTAACCATCTTTTTATTACTCTTCTTTACCTCTCACAAATTATAATGATATTCTGAGCTTAAATTCTGATGTAGCAACATCAAAATCAGATAGTCTATTGAGTTAAAGGATAATATCTCAAAAAGCTGAAATAGTACAAGCCTAGTATGCTTTTGTGCTGGGAGCCATTGACTGGGCTCTTAGAATAAAGTGTATATAGATATTTATTGATGCCTGCCCCATTCTCTAGGTTGTGGTTTGTGCATGTGTGTGTGTTTCAGATATTGCCTTTTACCCAATATGGCTGCTTTCTATAGATTTCTGGGCATATGGCTTACATTTACCTAGAGTCTGCTGTATGTTTTGCACCGTAAGAAGACATAGAGAGAGGTATGGACAAAGCCTTCTCCCCATTCTCCCTTCCCCTCAAGGAATTTGCCTTCTTAGTGAGAAGATAGGAGCTTATACAACAAGAACCCAGGTGGCACAGACACAAAATGGAGGATAGACCATGGTCTCCAAATGTTTCATAGAGATGAGGGTTGCGCCTGGGTAGAGTAGCTAGAGAAGAGCCCCACACTGAGCTAGGATTTGAACTGTGCCTTCAAGGACTTGACAGTCTTAAGTAAGCTGGTGGGAGAAAGTAGGCATTGTGAAAAGAATGGGATTTGTATTAACAATGAACGGAAAAATGTTGAGTTGGCAATTAAAAATTTTAGATAAGATTTTGTGAGATTTTAGGAAACATAGTTCTTTCCTTCAGAATAAGCCCTACATGTACATGGTATGGAAATCAAAATGTAAAAATAGTGGGTATATACATGGTGACAAGACGGTCTCTCTGCAGGGAAGGATCACTATCACCAGTTTTCCTTCCAGAGACAGTCTGTGTATACTCAAATGTGTGTGTGTTTGTCTTGATCCATCTATCAAGCTGTCTGTATTTTTTTTTTCCTGTTTCCAACTTTTTCCAGTGTTACCCTGTTCTTTGCTGCAGCCCATTCCCTTATTTGGAAGTGCATATTTGAGGGGCCTCAACACCTTACCTACTGATAGACATTTGGCTTAGTTTTAATCTTTAGCTCTTCCAAATGCTGCAGCACTGAATATCTTGCCCATTTATCTTTGTGCGTATGTGTCAGTGGGCTTGTGGGATACATTCCTAGAAATGGAGTTCTGGGAGCAAAAGACGTTGTCAATGTTGTAAGTATTGCCAAATTTCCCTCCACAGAGTATCTCCCATTTTATCCCATATTTGCCTATTAATAATGTATGGGATTTGTGTTTCCTGGCTTCCCTGTCATCACCGAACATTGTCAAAGACTTTTGGATACTTTTCAGTATGAAAGGTGAAATGTATGTCACTGGAGTTAAATTTGCATTTCTTAGTTTCACCAGATCTTAAGTAATATAATTAGCATGTTTCCTCATGGACTATTTAAAACAGGACATTTGAAAAGAGATTTGCAGTAAATTTTTTACTAGAAAGATTACTCATTGGTTAAGGTCTCAGTAATAGCTAAAAAAGTCAAGCTAAGGGCAAGCTGAATCATGTTGGGTATGTGAGGGACAAATTGTCTCTGTGTTGTGGGTATGTGGGCAGCAAATTACTTCTACATTTTTCTGGCTTCCGCAGTTTTAAACGCCATTAAAACCAGTAAAAGGAAATGTAGTGTTTTAGACTTCAGCCTGACTCTGAGTGGGCTTGACTGGCTGGATAAATGACCCAGTGAATGAGCTGGAATCCTAACCTTTATACAGGTTAGATTTCAAAGGTTGAGAAGACACACCTCCTATTCTAGTTTTATTCTCTGGTCACCTAATTATTTTAATTCTCTCCACCCAAATAGCAGTCTAGGACAGAACGAAGGAACATGCCTTTTATTACCCGTGATGTCCAGAAATCATAAATGTATTTTATAGATAAAATGGCTCTGGGTTTCTTTGTGTGATTCCCCCACTCCCCTGTCCCTTTATATCCACACCTGCTATGAGGCATTTTGAAACTTGATAAAGCTGTAGGATTTATCTTTTTAGTTAAAAAAAGAAAAAGAAAAACCTCATTCAAGGTAGAATACAGCCAATCCAAACATACTTAGCATTTTTTCATGTTGTGGATTGGTGTTGGAAGGAAATGCTGCCCCCCCGCCCCCCGAGTAAGTACGACTAAGGGGGGATTTTAGGGTAAATTTCGTAACTGTGGTGTGGACCTCAGACATGATACAGGAAACAGACAATTGCTGGGGGTGGGGACTTTTATATTTTTTTCTAACAACATCAAATTGAGTCCAAAATTCGCAGGAAGAGGAGAAAAGAAATTTTTTAAAAATTACAGCCAGGCAGTTGGTAATTGGTGCGTGGTATTCACAAGTATGAGGGAAAGTGAGAGGACGTTTCTTGGCATGGCTGTCATATTTCTAAATAAACTACACATGTGTTTACCAATTAAGAGCACACTAGTCCATGGCACCTCAGTCCCAAGGGTGGTTGCGTGCCCACAAGTGGAAGGCTCCCACAAGGAGCTTTGCCGGCTGTGCCAGATGAAAGAAACCTCACAAAGAAGGCAAAACTCCAGTCACCTGTTTCTGAGGAAAAGTCTCTGCTTTATTTTTAACCCAAGTATCTCCCAATTTAGCCTTTTGGGGAAAGCCTGTCAGGGTGCCATGACAACCCTATTTTTCCTCCCCAAGGGAGCTCCCTCCTTTGCCAAAGCCATATTCTAGCCTAGAAAGTAGTGTGACTTCCTCTCTAGCCACACTGTTGGGAGTACTCTAGGGAGTATGGGTGTTATTCGTACACTATTTATAGCAAAGAGAGTTAAATGAAAGCTGGGTGCTGTGGTGGCATAGGGGGTATTTTTAGTACTTGCCGCACTTTGCGCCTTTCTAAAACCGCCGGCTTCTGTGAGCAAGATGTAAAATCGCTAGGTTTCTCTCTTTACAGATCTGTAGTGCAGTTAAAAAAAGAGAAAGAAAGAAAGTTTCTCTTCCCTCACATTTCTAAATCTGTGGGCTTGCTGAGTTTTCATATAGTTGAACGTTTTTTCGTTCTCCACACAGGCACGGGCTGAGTGACATACCTTCATTGGCCCGCTGATTAGAACAGCGGAGTGTGCGTACTTGTGAAAAATGTTAACAACACAGAAAACAGCAGGTGTGAAAATGAAAATGCCCCTTGAATCCCAATCTGACCAAATCTCCTCAGTGAAGAGTTTGAAGGAGAGCCCGACAAACTTTTCTTTGCATATCTCATTACATTTTGAAGCGTACACACATCTTTGCTTCTTTTTGAACCTCAGACAATACTACATGTTCTTTCCTGAGCCATTGTTTTTTTCCAGTTGCCAGCATATTTCGATTATCAATGCATGCCAATACATGTTGAATTACCTAGTTAGTTTTTAAGTATTTGATGTCTGTTTAGGAGTATGCCATATTTTAGTAAACCCAATTGTTTGATAGATTTATGTGATCACTTTAGAGACTGCTGTAGTCAACATCCTTGTACATGTAGGAACACGTACTCATGTAAATATTGCTCTGTTTGGAGTGGAATTTTTTTTTAAAGATTTTTATTTTTTTATTATTTATTTGACAGAGATCACAAGTAGGCAGAGAGGCAGGCAGAGATAGAGGAGGAAGCAGGTTCCCTGCGAAGCAGAGAGCCCGATGTGGGGCTCGATCCCAGGACGTTCCCTGCGAAGCAGAGAGCCCGATGTGGGGCTCGATCCCAGGACCCTGGGATCATGACCCGAGCCGAAGGCAGAGGCTTTAACCCACTGAGCCACCCAGGTGCTCCTGGAGTGGAATTTTGACATGTACATTTAAAAAACTGAAGACTTTAAGTGAGCAAATTGGCACTGTCATGACAATTTTCTCAAAGGTAGGGTTCTTTTAGAGCCTAAAACCAATGGCCACATTGGTGATAGGTCCTGTCAACCCAAGGTGCCATTCATGATACCACCATGCAGGAACTCTTTTGAGCTTTAGAGACATTCTAAGCTCTTCTTTAAATATCTCTGTGGAGATCTCACCATGGTGCCCCTTGACTTACTGTTATCGCATCTTTATCCCATGTACCCCTCCCACCATACCGCACTTTCTCTTACTAGACAGTATTTAGTATGAATTCGAAAAATTCATTCGTATGTAATGTGCTTCCAAATGGAGCCATGATAGTATTTAATCTAGTTGTAGTAACCATGTTTTAGAAAGCTACACCCATTTGGAAAATTACCTGAAGGATCCATTTGGACCTCATGGACGTCATAGGCTTAAGACACAATTGTAGCTCAAAAAGAGACTAGGACCAGGAGCTGGAAATGTCCCTCCACCTCCCCAGGACCGCATGGTTTCTGATCTCTATTCATTTGTGCCCATCTACATTTTTCGGATAATCAATGGTCTTGCCCACCCAAGAGAAATAAGACAGAAAGAAAAAAATGGCCATTTTTACATCACTACCTGGTTCAAACCTTTTAAAAGAGAGTATTCTTGGAGTTCTGATTCCAAATTCCTAGGATAGAATCTTTTATTGATTGGCTTAGTCAATTCGTCTGTCCCTGGGAGAGGGAATTAGGTAAAGGAGCATCAACATGGCTGATGGTTTCTGCTTGTCATTCACTTCCTCCTTCTTGGATGTTACTATATCAGTGCTTTGCCACCCACACTAAATGTGCCCCTTGCCTGGTGACTTTCCCTCTCATGATTATGCATGATTATGGCACTTGATCTAGAGCTACTTATTTTTTGTCCTTTTCCCTCATTAGAATATTAGCTTTGTGGCATAAGGGAACATATTGGTTATAGTCATTGCTGTAATTCCAGGGCCTAGAGTGTCTGGTGCACAGTGGGCACTCAATAAATACATGTTGAATGAAGACACAGATGGACAGACCTAGATGAAATTCCTCTATCTTGCACAAGCTGTGCCTTGGGGACTTTTAGTGGTAGTGAAATTGTACATTTCAGCTTCTCTGAGAGCTATTTTCTTCTATATGTGTTTTTGACTACTCTTCTTATTTGAAAGAACTATGTATTTCAGTAACTCCGATTTTAAATAGGGTTTGCTAGGTGGTTTCCTGGACTGGATGAGAAAGTCAGGTGTCATTTTTTTTGGTAGAAGCATTAATTGAGATGTTGGGGGATTGCACACTTGATTCAAAACTGAACAACTAGTAGATAATGGATCTTAGAATCCAGGTCTCCTGATTCCTATACTAGTGTTAATCTCAACAATTCCTAGCTTTTAGAATTAATGATGTGGAGTTACCAAGGAGTTTTTAGTTCAGACTCAAAGGTGCTATTTCTTAATAAGGTAAAGCAAGGTACCATGTAAAAAAAATCAACGAGGGCACCTGGGTGGCTCAGTCAGTTACATGTCTGCTGTCAGCTCAGGTCATAATCCCAGGGTCCTGGGATTGAGCCCCACATCAGGCTCCCTGCTCAGCAGGGAGCCAGCTTCTCCCTCTCCCTCTGTGTGCTCTCTCTCTCATCCTCGCTCTCAAAATAAATAAATAAATATTTTTAAAAATCAATGATATCATATAGCTTTTTAAAATAAAAATTCTGTGGAATCATTTTATAAACATGAAATTTCTAATTATAAGTCATTTTCATAAATTTGTATTTTAATATCATGTCAATATAATTGCAACATTTTAATTGCAGAGTGTTAGTATGTTTGTATTGATGGCCTATTTTATGCTTCCCTTTTTTAAGGATCTCTGAAGACATATTACCAAAGAACAAATGCTGAGATACTGGCTTTCTCCTTCATTTAGCTTTGCTTGCTGTTGACAGACTGTTTGCTGTGTGCTATGTCTAAGGAACTCTATGGACACAACTTGAATCAGTGAAATGTATAAAACCAAAGATAAACAATGAATTGAAATGCATATGCCAAGTAATTCTATTAGAAATTACTTTTCCAGAGACTATAACAGAGATTATAATTTTAAATAAATCACTTCTTCTGAGGAAGTGTAAAAGTACTTCAGTGGTATGTGTCCCATCCAGCAGTAAAGGTATATTTACTACTTTCTGTACAGGAGGAAAGAGCCCCTGCCATTGGATGTTTTAAATGTAGAAAGAAAAGTTACATTTAAAAAGTTACATGTAAAAAAAGTTACATTAAAAAAAGTTACATTTTAACATATAAAAAAGTTACATTAAAAAGTTACATTTAGGGACGCCTGGGTGGCTCAGTTGGTTGGACGACTGCCTTCGGCTCAGGTCATGATCCCGGAGACCCGGGATCGAGTCCCGCATCGGGCTCCCAGCTCCACAGGGAGTCTGCTTCTCCCTCTGACCTTCTCCTCGCTCATGCTTTCTCACTGCCTCTCTCTCAAATAAATAAATAAAATCTTTTAAAAAAATAAAAAAATAAAAAAAAATAAAAAGTTACATTTACATAATAAAAAGTTACATTTAAAAAGGTTACATTTTAAAAAGTTAACATACAATGTAAATTCTTACATTGAAGAATTTACGTTGTATGTTAATTGTATATGAACATTCCTTCTTTGTATTTGATGTAGTATCTAGCGGATTCCGTAATATATAGAATAGACCATGTAGATGTTTGTTGAATGACTAAATAAATGAATAACTGAATAATAATAGAACACACTTCCAAGCAGAGTGTTTAAAGGAAAAGGCTGATGAAGGTGTCAGCTTTTCATAGACAATCCAGGGGCTAGAATATGGGTATTTTAGGCATGAGGAATGAATATGAGTAATGATTTCTTCTTCCAAGGAAACAAAAGATCATGTACTGTGGCATAAAACTTGCTGACAGACACATTATGTGTGAGCTGCTGGCCTTTCAGAATCTTGTATACTAGATTACTGGATAGACAATAGGATGAGCCTACGTACAAGACTTTTCTTAAGTAGCATACAGTAAGTTGTTTTAATTTGGAAATCTATGGAGTAAACTTCCCCTTACTTGTTATTCTTGTTCACCACTGGTTCCTTTTCTTTTGCCTTATTCAATTTCAACCATGATTCTGAAATATCTACTGGACTTCTAAAAATAACCATCCAAGGACATGTGATCCAACCTAACCCATCCAAGGACATGTGATCTAACAAGACCAGGACTGGTGAACCATGGCTTCATGGTTAAAGAATAACACAGAATTAAGTATAACCACACTTACCCTGCTCAAAGTGAAATGATGTTTAACTGAAAGTATTTTTGATGCACTCAGATTCCTTAGTTATTTTAAAAACGAGGTTAGAATTTATTCATTACGTTAATACATTTTCACTTTATTCCCATATAAGAATGAGTCATCATGAATCACACATTATAGGAGCCTCTTAGTCATTGTACACAAATGAAATAGTGACACGAAAGACAATGAGATGTCACCTTGTTTGTTACACAGTACTAAGTATGACTTACAATACAGATTTTGTTTGAGGTTGTATCGTATGGCTAATACGATGACACTTCCCTCATATTTTTTGAAAATCAAATATGAAATTTTATTTCTGTGAAATAAGGCTGCTTAATAATGGTCATTCTATTTAGTCATTCCACTTATTCCATTTGAGCAATTCTTTATTTTCGCAATACAAAAAGTTGCAAGCACACTTCATTTCCATAACATCTACTACCCTCCATTTTCTTCTGTAATTTCAAAAGCAAACTTTTCAATGGCTTGGGATATTATGAATACACTACGTACTTATTCATGCAATACAGCAATGTATATGAAGAATGACTGATGAATCTGGTGATTTCTGTGGTGGAAGTGTTACTCCCTGCCATCGCTTCTTTTGTTTTGTGTGGGTGAAACCCATGTGGCACTTTGAGGTTCTCAATTGAAAATGATCTCCATTGTTCTCTTTAAAAGCATTTTTATATCATGGTCTTAAAATAATTACTATGTTTCAAAAGATACATGGAAAATCTAAAACTAGATTTACATCACACTGAAATGGCTGAAATGTTTACCACATCCCTTTTTAATTTTTTTCTCCAAATCTTACAGCAACCATTAAAAAACTAAAGAGCTATAATAATGCCATTTCAGAAAATCAGATAACTGTTTTCATTCTACAAAATGGCAGTCCCCTAATGAAAACAAAATTCATATTTAGTTGGTTATAGAATTTAAAATCTTTTCCCCAGATTTTCGTTTCTTCTAAGTCCTTTCCCCAATATGTGATATTTTTGTATGCCATTATTTTCCCTGTATAATTTTTTTTTTGGAGCTGAATGTCAACATTAGCATTTTCTGGCCCTTGCTGAAGCAGACATTTAGGTTAATGCTGCTGTTGGCTTTGTTTCCGTCAACTAAAGAACTTTGATTGTAATTATTGGGATTAGTTTAATTTAGAAAAGTGCCAGTCCCTTTTGTGAGCATGATTTATTCTTGCATAAATCAAATTAAAAGTTTTTATGGCCAGCAGACCTGTCTTCTTGGCTTTTTAATTCTTGGATGCACTATTACTTCAAGAAGAAGGAACTGGAAAAAGGAGACATGACTTATCATTAGAGATGAGACAGATTCAGAGGTGGAAATCTTTGTCATCAAAAGATCCACAGCTTACTGGTTGGAAGACTCTTACCCTTCCTTTTAATGGCAGAAATGACCATTTTTTGTTGTTTATAAAACTAGTCTTTTTTGAAGTGGCATGAGAAGATCCCAGAAAAAAGAATTTTATGCATGAACTTATTTTGCATTTATTTCAGGATGTTTAGGAAAAAATGTTCCTCTCCTTGAATGTGAAATGTTTTAGAAACTTACCCGATTACTAATTTTTTTAAATGAGGAAATTATCAGATGCCATGTTAGTTGAATTTAAGTTAAAAAAAGAGAAAAGAGGGACGCCTGGGTGGCTCAGTTGGTTGGACGACTGCCTTCGGCTCAGGTCATGATCCC
>PISX010018486.1:0-40530 GCA_004024625.1 Mellivora capensis
GGAGGGAGACAAACCATAAGTGACTCTTAATCTCACAAAACAAACTGAGGGTTGCTGGGGGGAGGGGGTCGGGAAAGGGGGGTGGGGTAATGGACATTGGGGAGGGTATGTGCTATGGTGAGTGCTGTGAAGTGTGTAAACCTGGCGATTCACAGACATGTACCCCTGGGGATAAAAATACACTATATGTTTATAACAAATTTAAAAAATTTTTTAAAAATTTAAAAATGCAGATATCCTGGCCCCACACCCAGATCCCCATTTTCTAGTTCTGTAGATGCAGGATGGGGCTGAGGAATCTGTATTTTTAAAAACAGCCCTAGGCATTTGGGTAGCTCAGCCCTAAACCAGGCTACCACTGAAATAGGACAGTAAAAATAAAACAACTCAAAGGTAAAGTTTCATTTACAAGTTCCAAATTACCTTACCAAGCCTCTCTAATAATCAGAGTCCTCCTAACGATGGTACCTAACCCTGCAAGAAGGTATTTGACCACAGCCCCCCTGACTGGGTGATCACCATGTCTGTTGTGTGGGAGGGGATGGGGGAGTGCCGAGGAGGAGTGTCAGGAGGCCTCTTGGGGAGCAGCGGGGTCTGCTTTTGCTCTGGTTGTTGGTTAGCCACTGTTGTGTTCACTTAGTAAAATTCATCAAGTTGTAACTTAAAAAAAAAAAAAAAGGAGGGACTCTATCAGAAATGCTCCCTGCCACCCTAATCCAATTTAAAAGCAAGAAAATCCTTAGTAACAAACTATTGAATGTCACAGCACAACATCTGCAAAATTTGAGGGAACCTTTGTATCTTTGTGTTACGAACAGGTTGATGCAAACGTGGCAGACCGCTTTCTGAAAAAGGCCACAGAAATCTTTCCAGTCCCTCCTTCAGGACTTTGCCTCACCCCCTCCCGTCAAACACAAACACCTGTTTGTGGACTCATGAATCTTTTAATCGTGATAAAACTACCCACAACATGAAACTTACCGTTTGATTGATTGATTTATTTTTTTATTTAAAATATTTATCTGGGGAGCCTGGGTGGCTCAGTGGGTTAAAACCTCTGCCCTTCAGCTCAGGTCATGGTCTCAGGGTCCTGGGATCGAGCCCCATCGGGCTCTCTGCTCAGCGGGGAACCTGCTTCCCCCTCTCTCTCTGCCTGCCTCTCTGCCTGCTTGTGATCTCTGTCTGTCAAATAAACAAAGAAAGCAATGTTTAAAAAAATTATTTATCTGTTTAAGGGACCTCTACACCCAACGTGGGGCTTAAACTCACCACCCCGAGATCCAGAGCTGCCCGCCCTTCTGATGGAGCCCGCCACACTCCCCCACTTTAACCATTTTCATGGCACAGTTCTGCTTCATTAAGTACATCCGCACCGTTGTGCAACCATCACTGCTATGCATTGCCAGAACCTCCCACCTTCCTAAGCGAAAACTTTGTCCCCAGGACGCACTAACTCCCACCCCAGCTGCGCCCCCACTCGCTGTCTTAGGGCCCTTGGGACCTCATGGGAGCGGGACGGTGCCGCGATTGTCCTTTGTGACCGTTCTACCTCACTCTGCCCACGCCGTCAAGCTTCACCCACGCCGCAGCACTGTCAGAATGTCCTTCTTTCCAAGGCTGGTCATTTCCCAGTGCACGGACTGTCCGCCGGGGTGTATCCATCTTCCACTGGCGGACGCTGGACCGCGTCCAGTTGTAGCTGCTGCGGCTGTTCTACCTTCTGACCGCCGTGAATAACGCGGGGACGACCACGGGCACCCAGTGTGTTTGAGTCTCTACTTTCAGTTCCGTTGGGCACATACCCTGGAGCGGAATAAAATGGAACTTGCAAGGCGAAATCTCCTTTTGCGGTGCCAAAACCATAGCCACAGGGAGGGAACCTAAAATCTAGCGCATGAGGACAAAGGCTGATTTCGTTGCTTTGCCCCCGTGACAGCTTCTCAGAGAAGCATCGCAAGACTGCCGGCTCAGGGGAGGGAGGAACTGGCTTCACAAGCTTGGCCGTTTCCCTCCTGAAATTGGAAATGGTACCTGGATTCACCATCTATTTAAGAGTAAACGCCCTGAGACTTCGTCATTGAAAAAACTATAGAATTGGTGTGTGATACTAAGTTAAATTTAAAAATCTCCAATAACAGCCCGGTCGTGTCCTGGAATCTGGGTTTTACTGTCATTCCTACACAAAACAGGTATAAAAACAAACGGGTGCAGAGCCATGAAGGTCCTACGTCCACGTGCGCCATGTCGCGCCGGAAAGCGAGCCTTCGTGCCCACCTGTAGCTCACCTTCCTGATTAAATTTGGTAAGTAGCTTTATGATTATATTTTTCCTGAGGAAATGTGATTACTTTAAAATATTTAATGTATTTTTGAGGTGCAAAGATTGACACACAGATATTAAATAGATCAATATTAACTTGCACAAAGATTGATAGCCATGGACCCTGTCCAACCCTCTCATTTTACAGATTAAAAAATTTGAACTCAGAGAAGTCAAGAAAATTACCCAAGTTGGATGTAATTTCCAATTCTCATTCTTTACATTAATATCACGACACCTTGTTTATTATCCTAAAATTATCTCAATCATGTTTCAAAGAGAGCCTTTTCCCTTACATTTCAGGACTGGGAGAACATTTCGTGGAGCACATCCAGAACTGGGCCAAGCATCGCCTGTCGCCCTCCCTCTGGAGTCCTTGTCCTCTTTACAGGACCTCCCGCCGTGGCCGGGGAACGACTTCCCTTCAGGCGGGACCCCTGTCCAGTACTTGTGTCCCCTGCAGCCCTGGCCTTAGCAGCTGATCTGGAAATGAGTAGCAATGGATTTCTTCATCTGCCCGGGTAACACCATGGAAATTTTTAAAGCTTTTTACCAGAGAAAATTCTAAACAAACGCGAAAGTAGAGGGCCAAAGATCCTAAACCCTCACGAACGATCAGTCCGTTTCAACAGTTTCCAGCTCATAACTGGGCGGACTTCCTCAGTGGACACGGGTCCTCTTCCCAGCCCCGATCATTTCGAGGATAATCCCCAAAACCTCATCGTTTCTTCCATATATATTTCAGGATGGATGGTTGAAAGACAAGGACTGCTCTTTTTCTAAACTCAAAGAAATGAAAGATAATTACTCAATGCAGCAGATATCGGGGTAGTGTTTGGATTCCCTGAGTGTCTCATCATTTTTCACTTTTTTCGAGTCAGGATTCAAATGATGTTCATAGGTCACAATTCGTTGATATGTCTCTGAAATTTATTTTAATCTCTAGATTCTCCCTCTATTTCTTTCTTTTTCAACAATTCATCCCCGAAGACACCAAGTCCTTGGTGCCTGTTAGATAAGATGCACCCCTTGGTGGGGAGGAAGCCAGTGCGATCTGGGGACCTGGGCAGCTTCTGGTGCCATTGTTGGAAGACTGCTTCGGGGGGGGTCCTGTGCCGGGGGAGGGCTCTGTGTGGCAGGAGGCCTCATTAGCCATCACCAACCATCCATGCCCGGTCCCCGGCTCCATGAGATGTGCCAGACAGAGAGATGCCAGCTCCTGGATTCCAATCCGTTCCCTCTTTCTCCACTAGTGACAAACTTCTATTAAGAAAAATTTCCTCCCGGGGGCCTTGGGTGGCTCAATGGGTTAAGCGTATGTCTTCGGCTCAGGTCATGATCCCAGGGTCCTGGGATCGAGCCCAGCATCGGGCTCTCTGCTCAGCAGGAAGCCTGCTTCCTCCTCTCTCTGCTTGCCTCTCTGCCTACTTGTCTCTTGCCTCTCTCCATCAAATAAATAAAAATAAAATCTTTAAAAAAATAAATAAAAAAGAAAAAGAAAAATTTCCTCCCATTGATATTTCATAACCTGATACCAAAAAAAAGGAAAAAGAGGAATAAATGCTTGATTGGCTCTTTACCTTTACCTACCGGCTTTGATAATAATGCATTGTCTCCTGAGCATTCTCCAAAGGACCGTATGTGTTCTAAAGAATTCAGCGGGCTTTGGTCCCTGTCCCTTGAAGGTGTGCTCTAAACCCTCGAGGTTCCATGTGCCGGGCAAGTTCATGTAGACCACACCTGATCATTTATACTAATGCAGTTTGGGGGAGGGGCAGGCCCCAGGGAAGACCCACTGCTTCCTCAGGGGTGGGGGAGCTGGAGATGAAAGAATTGGCGATAATCTCTGAGTACGGTCACACTTGGGTGCTGGGAGGGTCCCGCATCTCCAAGAATAAGGAAACAGCCTTTGGGACGTGCCCCGACCTCGCCCTGTGTCTTGTCCTTTAGCTGGTTCTGATTTGTATCCTTTAATCATAAAACTATAATCATAAGTACAGCTCTTTCTGGAGTTCCCTGAGTCTTTCTAGACTTTCTAATTTAGTCTAAATTATCGAACCTGAGGGTGGTCCAGAACTTGTAGCCAGCTGGTCAGAAGTGAGGGTAGCCCTAGGGACCCCAAACTTCCAACTGGCGTCTGAACCCAAAGCAGTCTCGTGGAGGGTGGTGCCCTTCACCACGAGTTCGACCACCTGGGTAACAGCAAAGGTTTTTCAAAGTGTCAGTGAAAACAGAGTTGATGTGCTTAACCCATTGTAATCATTGTTCTTCTAGACACTCAGACTGCCCAGATCCCGCGCCCGTCCAGCACGACTCTTGCGATCTGTGACAGCTAGCTTGCTTTCTTTCTTTCTTTTAAGATTTTATTTATTTACTTGAGAGAGACAGAGAGAGAGCGCACAAGTGGGGAGAAGGTCAGAGGGAGAAGCAGGCTCCCCGCCGAGCAGGGAGCCTGAAGCGGGACTCGATTCCAGGACCCTGAGCTCGTGACCTGAACCGAAGTCAGGAGCTTTACCGACTGAGCCCCCCAGGCTCCCCTCTATTTAACCTTTAAAAAAAAGAAGGAAATCCTGCCATTTCTGACGACGTGATCCTCAGAGAAATAGGGCAGGCACAGAAGGAAGAACACTGCCCCAGGCCCCTCCTACGAGGAATCCAAACTAGCCAAACCCACAGAAGGACAGAACGATGTTACAACCGTTCCTTTAAACATGGTTGAAGATGCTTCCAAAATGTGATTTTCGACTGCAGCGGAAGTGTTTGTTGTCATTGTTGACATTTCTTTGAGAAGCTGTGAAATGTTACACCTTGTGCTTTGGTCTCTTTAAGAAGCACTGACTTCAGTAAAGTCTGTTTACACCAAACAAAACCAACCAAAGAGACAAAACATCTCATAGAAGGAATGGTGGTTGCCGAGGTCTGGAGGAGGGGACTTGGGGAGTAACTGGTGCAGAGTTCCAGTCCCATGATGTGGAGATCCTACAGCGCTAGCACACAGTGTAATGCCTACAGCAAGCACTTCTCTATTCCACACTCAAAAATTCGCTAACAGAGTCGATCTTTTAAGTGTCCTTATCACCAAAAAAATAAAATGACAATAATTATTACTATAAGGGGTGGGAGAAAGCTTTTGAAATGCCGGATGGTTTTATGGCCTAGATTGTGGTGATGGCTTCATGGGGTATGCTCATCTCCAGACTCATCAAGTTACATGCGTTAAACGTGCACAGCTTTTTGTATGCATAAAAAATTTTAACGTGGTCTCTACTTACCCTACTGTCTATTCTCAGGGGTGGCAACTTCCAATTCTCTTAGCTGCTTATTCTGGTTATTTCCCTCCTTACTTCTGTGGACTATGCATTAACAGCCAACCCTCGATCTGCCAGTCTTCCGCAGCTGGTTTCTTTAGTAGACGTGGTGTCAGAGACGAGGACTGTAGCCCTACTCCATCTCCCCAGGACAGATTGATCACAATTTTAACAAATATCTTATTTATTTATTTGAGAGAGAGAGAGCACGGGTGTGCACATGAGTGCATGAGGAGCTAAGGGGGAGGGAGAAACAGACTCCCCATGGAGCTGGGAAGCTGACACGAGGCTCCATCCCAGGACCCTGGGATCATGACCTGAGCCAAAGGCAGACGCTTAACGACTGAGCCCCCCAGGTGCCCCGCCCCCATATGTCTCATTTTACAGTGCATCTGCACTTAGCGCTTTCGTCACTGTGACTGTGTAATTACTTTCCTCTGCTGACCCATGTTCTAGGCCGGCGCTGTCCGAAAGAACTTCCTGCGATGATGGAAATGTTCCTTGTCTGAACCATCTAATACAGAAGGCACTAGATGTATGTGGCTATGAGCTTTCGTGGAACTGAACGGTATTTAATCTAATTAATTAAAATTTAAATAGTCACATGTGTCTCATGGCTATCGTACTGGACAATGCAATAAATCTATACTCTGTTGGCACTTCCTTTCTCATGTGATCTTTTCCTGGAAGTTAATATCTGTCTAATTTCCGGGGCACCTGGCTGGCTTAGTTGGTAGAACATTCGACTCTTGATCTGAGAGTCATGATTTCAAGCCCCATGTTGGATGTAGAGCTGACTTTAAAAAACAATAACCATGTGATTTTTGGAAAGATTTTATTTATTTATTTTATTAGAGAGAGAGTGTGTGTGTGTGAGTAGGGTGAGGGGCACAGGGAGAAGGAGAGAGACTCTTAAGCAGACTCTGCACAGAGCTCAGAGCCCCAGGCAGGGCTCGATCCCTTGACCCTGAGGCCGTGACCTGAGCCGAAACCAGGAGTCGGACGCTTAACTGACAAGCCACAGGCGCCCCATCACTAATTTGTACTTCTTTTTCTTTGAAATTTCCAGTTTTTCACCTCCAGTAGCCCTATAAAATGTCTCCCAATGTTTCCAATGCTCTTTGTGTACAATCACACCTGTCAGCCACCCGTCTCGCACACCTGTTCGTCACACCTACTGGACACTCTGTGGCTCACACCTACCAGTCACACCAGTGAGCCACCCCTGTCTCTGGGACAACACAGCTGTTTCTCTGGAAATGCGATCTCCCGTGGCCTGGTTCATCCTTTGGGTGGAATACGTGTGCCAGTAGCTTGGAAGGGCAGAATACAAGAAAGGTCGATTATGTGGGATCTTCAATGTCTCTGAATGTCTTTCTGTCCTCACACGTAAAAAACCATTTGGTTGGATGTAGAGCACTAGGCTCATTGTCTCCTCATTTACCTCGATGATTCTGAGGATTCGATGAGGCTCCAACTTCCAATCCTTTGTACACTTCATACAACAATCCTTTGTACAATTTTGTTCCTCCTCCAACTCCAAGAATGTTCAGGATCTTCATCCTTAATATTCTGAAACTTTACACCATGTGGGTCTTTTGACATTCAATATTTCTGGGGTAGCAAATGGGCACATCAACTTCTTGTGTCTCCTCGTGTTTCCGTTTGATTAAGCATCTCCGAGCTTCCCCTGCGCCCAGCCCTTGTCTCCATGCAGGGCATAGAATGACAGGAAAAACCCCAACCAGGTGCTGGCTTTCGGGAGCTCCCCAGGCTAGGGACAGCCTGACCAAGGCTCAGAGGAAAATAAGAGCAGATACTGTGATGCTAACGGAGGGTGGCGGGGGCGGGGTGGCAACACCTTACAAAAGGTCAGGAAAGCCTTTTTGAGGAGGGGTGTGAATGAAACCTGACTGTTGGGAGGAATTAGCCAGGAGGGGATTTGGAAGAAGAGGATCTGGGACCCAGGGAATAGGTCAGGTCATGTGTGGCCTGTTGTGACCCAAAGGAGCGTGGTGGAGCCAGAGCCCAGCCTGGGGAGAATGTTCTGGAAGATGGCAGGGGCAGCCTTGGAGGGTCGTGACTAAGAGGGTCAACTGCATTCTGCCTCCAAAAAGAGGGCCCTGGGGGACCCCAACAGGAGGATGTGAAGTAAGATAGGGACAAGTTTTTGGTTTACAACCGGTGAAGACCCTTACCTTTCTCCTATCAGGTTAGAGGAAGGTTTTTTTGTTTTTAAAGCTTTTATTTTTAAGTAATCTCTACACCCCATGTGAAGCTCAGACTCACAACCCAGAGCTCAAGAGTTGCACACGGTACCGACTGAGCCAGCCCGGCTCCTCGGAGCAAGTTTTAAAATTATGGGTTGAAAAAGGCAAGGAATTTTGGAATATCATTCAGCCTTAAAAAGGAAGGAAATCCTGGGGCGCCTGGGTGGCTCAGTCAGTTGAGCATCCGACTCTTGGTTTCGGCTCAGGTCTTGATCTGAGGGCTGTGAGTTCAAGACCCACGTTGGGCTCCACGCAGGGCATGGAACCTACTTAAGAAAGTAAATAAGTAGTCAAGGAATTTGGAGGGAGTTTTGAGAGTAATACACCAGAGGGGCTCCCAGAGAAGTGAGGCGAGGTCCCCTTCTCCTACATCCCATTTCAGAGTTTGTTTGCTTCCCAACTGTCAGCAAAGACACCCCTTCCCACCCCTCCCTTCCTAGGGCCTGGCTCAGAATTCTCCCTCAGGCTCAGTGAGGGGCAAACTGCCAGGTTCCCACCACTGACTCTCCCTGGGGATACCGCTGGGGGGACACCCCCCAATTACTCCTTCTCCTCCCTCATCTTTCTCCCCTCGCTGTCATCTGCTCTAGCCCAGGGTTGGCCAGGGGCAAGGCTGATGGCATTCTGAGCTGAAGAGCTTGTCCGTCCTTAACCTTTTTATTTTTTAAAAAGATTTTATTTACTTATTTGACAGAGAGAAAGAGAGAGCACAAGCAGGGGGAGGAGCTGAGGGAGAGGGAGAAGCAGGCTCCCTGCTGATCTGAGAGCCTGATGCGGGGCTCGATCCCAGGACCCCGGCATCATGACTTGAGCCAAAGGCCAATGCCCAACTGACTGAGCCACGCAGGTGTCCCTGGCCTTAAACTTTTTAGACTTTTTAGACTTCTGTCAGGGAGGGAAGGGGCATGTCACAGAGAGAAGAGGGACACAAGGAAGCCTCAGGCCAGCCGCTTTCAAGAGGTCCTTGGAAATCCTGATCGGTGAGTGCGTGGCGCCGGGCCGGGCCGAGCCACAAACGCCGCAAACACAGCCAAGAGGGACCACGTGGAGCCGAGGCGCGTCGGCGTCCGCACAGCAACGGGAATCAGCAGCAGAATGAAAAGGCCGCCTACGGAACAGGAGAAAATATTTGCAAATCGAATGTCTGATGAGGGCCAGTATCCCCAGCACATCAGGGCACACAGTGCTCGGGAGCAGGACACAAACGACCCCGTCACAGGGCACACCAGGGCCCTGGACGGACACTGATGGGAAGGCGGCCGGCGCCCCGCACTCGCGCGCAGCTCAGGGCCACTCGTCCGCAGGGAGAAGCGAACCGAAGCCTCGAAGGATGTTGCCTCACCCCTGGTAAGACGGCAGTCCCCAAAAAGACAAGAGACGGGGACTGCGGGCGAGCGGGAGGGGAAGGGGGCCCCGGAGCTGGCGGCGAGCATGGATGTGAGTGCAGCCGCCGGGGAAGCCAGTGCCGCTTCCTCAGAGAATTAAATCTAGAACCACCGCACGCTGCAGTCATTCCGCGTCTGGGGACAGACCGTGTCCAGAGGATCCGAAATCAGAATTTCGAAGAGCACCTGCTCCCCGCATTCACTCAGCATTCGTCTGAGCAGCCGAGATGGGGGACGAGCCAAGTGTCCTTCCAAGGAGGAATGGGGCGGAAGGATGGGGGCGGTGCACCCAACAGAAGGTCATTTAGCCTTCGAAAGGGGGAAACCCTGCCGTCTGTGACAGCTGCCACACGACCTCGACCTCGCTTGTGGATGCAGCTTAAGGGAGGGACAGCCCAAGGCGAGGCTGGAGCGGGTCTGCAGGGGGCCGGGCTGCGGGCCGGGAGGGGAGGTGTGCAGCTCTGTGGGCTCGCAGCCCAGGCCTGCTATGCCGCACGATGCCTTCAGCCAACAACACTCTAACCTATGCCTGAAAGCTTCAAAAGTGGGTGGCTCTTAACCTAAAACTCCTACCAGGGCACCTGGGTGGCTCAGCGGGTCGAGCCTCTGCCTTTGGCGCAGGTCATGATCTTAGGGTCCTGGGATCAAGCCCCACATCGGGCTTCCAGCTCAGAGGGGAGCCTGCTTCCCCCTCTCCCTCCCTCTCTCTCTGTGTCTCCCAAATAAATAAATAAAATCGTTAAAAAAAAATTAAAGCTTCTACCTCCCCGGACACACGTGGTAATGACAAGAGGTGGTGAATCTGTAATTGACTTGAGTGAGGGCTCTTTTCCACAACGGAGACAAAGATCCAAACCCCTGCGACAGCCCTGGGACACACAGACTGGCACTTTCCACCTCGTGAAACATTTGTAGGCTCCCTGAAATTCAACCAGCCAACGCGGATGGCTCGCCTACTGTGGACGAGATGCTGGGAGAAGTGCTGGGGGACAGGAGCACAGAGACGCTGCAGAACAGAAGGGGCATTTACAGGGCTAGTATCTCCTTCTAAGATTTCAAAAGAAATGAGGTTTGAAGGAAGAGGGTTCTGGAACTTCTAATGCTGTGTTGTTGGAAAGGCCTGAGTCTTCTTGAGCCACAGGGTAAAGTCAGTGACCCTAAAAAGAAATTCATTTTCAGGAATCATTTTTAAAAGCCATGAGCTTTAAATAAAAAATCTTAAAAAAAAAAAAAAGGCGGGGGGACACCTGGGTAGCTCAGGGGGTCAAGCCTCTGCCTTCGGCTCAGGTCGTGATCCCAGGGTCCTGGGATCGAGCCCCACATCGGGCTCTCTGCTCCGCGGGGAGCCTGCTTCCTCCTCTCTCTCTGCCTGCCTCTCTGCCTGCTTGTGATCTGTCAAATTAATAAATAAATAAATAATCTTAAGAAAAAAAAAGCCATGAGCTTTTCCAAGAGCCTCAATGCATAAATCACACCTTTCACAAAAACCTATAAAATATACTCAGCCTATGAGATGAAATGAAATCGAGAGAAACCTCATCTCCAGTTACTAGTTCTTTTCTTGGGGGCTGGACAGAAGGCCCCTGTCGGGGTTCTCTGTTTCCAGACCAGCGATTCATAAACCAAAATAACAACCTCACAAATAAAAACCTAGTTTTTTGTTCTAGAAATTGCCGTCCCTGACACATGTCAACTCCCTGGGACATTTCTTCTCACTGCAGAAGCGACTTTCATCTCCGTTCCCATTCGTGTGCTGCCAGGGCTTGCTCAGACCCGCCTTACAACAATTTGAACAGTATTTTGTGATGAAGGAGCACGTATTTGAGATTTCTTCGGGTTCTCTTGGTCGAGCACAGCGCAGCCTGGTCCGGGACAGGCGCTGTTCTGTCCTCAGCGAGCCGGGGCTTGCGGCCAGTCGCTTGGGCGCCCTGGGCACCAGCCATCCATCCGTTCTACCTGACACGGCTCTCCGCCCGAGTTTGGGAAATCCCAGGACCTACCTTCCCGAGGAATTAAGAGTCTTAGAGCAATAAGCTGAAAAAAGGCTCAAGATTGAGATAATTTTTAACTCTTTTTGATTTAAAAGCTCATAGGAACAGCACGTGATGTGGTCTGAAAGTATAGAATGTCAAAATCCAAAAGCAAAGCATGTCCCATCCATGTTGCCAAAATGTATCAGTTATTTTGAGTATGTGATCAGGTTATTACCTATCAGGCAACCTCAGACTAGCCTTTTGTCACTTCAGAGTTTTAGGGTAACAACCGAATACACCAGCGCCGGTTAGGGGCTTTCCGGGAGCTCTGGGGTGTGACCAGGTAGGGGAAGAGACCCAGGTAAGAGGCGACAGGTTGGGGGGTCGCCTTCCGATTCTCACCCCTCAGACAGGAGTGGTGCCTGCAGGTGCGTGGGGCCAGCTGAGCAGCGAGGTCACCCCGCCCAGGGATGCTGGCCAAAGCTTCCGGAATCTGTTAAGCTTTGCTCTTACGGAGCAAGGAAACTTGAGTTTCCAGTTGCAGGAGATGGAAACGCAAGTGTTGGGTCAGTTTCCCTGGGCGGCTGTCACAAATGACCACAAATCTAGCTACTTAAAACCACACAGAAGGGTCTGGCTACAGTTCTGAAGCCCATGCTCCCCCCTGGGCTAAAAGAAGCCATCAGCAGTGCTGGCTCCTCCCGGAGCGTTAGGGGAAAACCTTGCCGCTCCTGCCTCCCTGGCCTCTAGAGGCTGCCACGTTCCCCGGCCCGTGGCCTCCTGGCCAGCAGGCCACTTCGGCTTGTCCTCATGTCTCCTCCTCTGACCCTGACCTCCTGCTTCCCTCTTAGAAGGACCCTTATGTTCGCAGCCACCCAGACACTTCAGGGCCTCCCCCATGGCAACACGACCACACCCGCTCAGGTCCACTTGGCCCGGTGGGGTGGGATGTTCACAGGTTCCGGGACTCAGCCGTGGACCTCTCTGGGGGGCACTCCTCTGTCCACTAGAAGGGTATTTTTTATTTAAAATATGTGGGAGACCTTCATATTGAAGAAGGAGAGAGGTATTTGAGGGGATCCAGGGAGAGAATTCAGGATTTTCAGGGCTGAAGCTGGTGACCCGGCCAAGAGGCGGGAAATGCTTCCCTCCACCAGCCGGTGTAGCTGGTCTCACAGCAAGGTCCGGCCGACAAAACCGGAGGGATGTCAGCTGCCTTCGGTGAGGAGAGCATGTTTTGAGCACCTGCTGTGTGCTCTGGCGGAGGGATACCCCGTCCTGAAGAGGCTTCCTGTCTCCTTCATGGAAACACAACGCATCGAGGCTACAGGAGGTGGGCGCCTGGCCAGTCTGATGGGACAGACCTGGGAGGACTACACTGGGGGCACTGGGAACGAGGGGGCGGCCAAGAAAGGGCAGCGGGGGCCCAAAGGGGCAACATGGCCCTCGGGGTCTTGTCATCCACCCGCTGCAGGATGGCGACGTCCCTCTTCCCATCTCTACAGCAGGAGCCCCCACCTGCTCAGCAGGGTCAGGGGTCCCCACACGCTGCCTCTGCCCATGGCTGTCCCACACGTGTCCAAACTCGGCTCCATGCATTTCGGCTTCCAACGAGTCTCTCCCTTTTCCAGAACTTTCCTGACAGCACCCTGACAGCACCCCAGCTGGGAGCCGAGGGCTCTGCTAGGCTCTTCCTGCATCTTCCCCTCTGCCCTTCCCTGCCCCACCCGGCCTGCGGCCTTTGCGGCAAATGCCGGCATGTCCCCGAGCGCACGTGTGACCCCTGGCTCCCCGCCCGGTGAGGGCCCTGCCCCTGGTCCCGGGGAAGGACCCCTGGGTGCAGACCCAGCCCTCCTGGGCGCAGTCTGTCCCCCTGCCAGCACCCTCCACCCCCCGAGGGGAGGAAGCCGATTCCTCAGGCCCTCCCCGCAGCCTCCCCTGGGCCAGAGTCAAAACGGACGCATCAAAATGGCTGCCACCTGGAAGACTCAGAAAAAAATGCCAAGCACCATTAAAAATCTTTTATTTTAAAATAAATTGTCGCCATGCAGGCAAGAGGAAGCCATGCTTCTTTCCGCGTGAGCTCGGGAGCCGCTGAACGCCCGCCCGTGCGTCTTCCTCCAATCGTTTCTGGTCCAGGTTCTAGAGACATATTTCATGATCGGTTTCTAAACTGTCTGGAACAAAATGATCTAGTGACCCTTTATCAGAGCGATTTTGGGCACCCTCTTGCACCCTCCCGATGTGAAATAAATCAAGGCCCTTAATTAACAAAGACCGCGTGGTTGCCAAGGCCGCTAGCTGGTTTGTGCGCTAGCAGCGGGATCACGAAAATACAGTAGTTACAATTAATGGATTTAATTTTAAATGCAAGGGCCTCTATATCAAAGTGCTAAAGAAGTCCATTCTGGCATTCTCATTACTCTTTAATTATAATTGATGTACCTGGGAAAGATGTCAGCGGCATCTGCTTTACGCAGGTGTTAGCCCCCCTTCAGAGCTCCCCATTCTTGTAGTGATCCTCAGTGGTAGGCAACACGGTTTTGATGAAATCCAAATTTATTAGGGTTATTAAAAGTCATTAATTATTTGGCACCCTCTAGGTTTCATTTGCTTCGTCCTTAATGAAAATTGACAGCTTTATATTTTTAGGTGTGAGAGTGGGATTCAGTTTGGAGCGCTTCCTGCCCTGTGCCCAGCCTCCCCCAACTCTCCCCCATTGCTACCTGACCTTTGCTCCCTCTCCCCCTGGATCACCCGGGATTGATTTGTAGCCCTTTCCCTTTCAAACAAATGGGCGATTTGTCTTCTCCTGTGGTCCTTTTCATGGGCCCTGTGGAAACCCCCAACCAAACCCAAGGACAATGGTGTCAGTGCAGAAGGGGGCTCCGAGGGCGTGATCCAACCACAGCGCCAGGACCTTACAGCCCTGTCTGTGCCAAAAAGGAACACAGCCTTTCCAGCTGACGTGTCCCCCTCCCTCTTGGGTAATGCCAGAATGAGAATGCCTTGGGTAAGCAGCCGGGGGGCAGGGAAAGCACAAAGCCATGTGTGGGGTCACTTCCACCCACCGAAGTTGGGCAAGGCATCTGTCCTCCACTCCCAGGGTGAGTCTGGCAAATGAGGGTGTAAATATTGTCAGGGTGCCCTGACGGTAAGAGCCGGTCACCCCATCCATGTGCCCCATCCTGGGAAACCGAGCTTGCAAGCTGTGGCTCTGTACTGATGTCTCCTAGTTTTCCCCCCAAACCAGCCCGGTGGCTCTGGTGGGGAGACATAATCTCCAGGCTGGGGGCTCCCCAGGAGGATGAGGCTGTCGTAGGCAGATGTTGCCTTTCACAAGCTAAGTGAGGGCCCCATTTTTCATGGGGGCCAATTTCCTCCCTCCACAATACACTCCCTACACCCTCTATACTGTTGTTTGGAAGGAGGACTTGTGACACAAGACATCCAACACCGACAGCGGGCCCTTCAAAAACAGGACATTTTCCACCACCATCAGAAGTTGACTTAGGGGTGGGGGAGGGAGCCGAGTCAGGACAAAGTTTTGGCGAAGCTTTGTACATATTCATTCTCTTAGAAACTGTAGAGCCACCTGCTTAAAAGGGCAAATTTAGTCAACACAATTTCCTGGCATTAGTATGTATACATACCCCGAACAAGGGGAAAATACTTTCCAGGAAAACAGATTTTCCCTTGATTGTCTATGTAGAAAAAAAGGGGAAGGAATTAATGGAATGATTTGTATCATTTAGGCAGGAAATACTGTGTGTGGCCCAGGGAAGAAAGTTTGAGTCTGAATCCTCACGGCTGGCCACACCGCCAGAGCCAAGGGGCCAGCAGGATCCCCGTGGTCTCTTGCCGCCCTCTCCTCTCCAGGTCCCCATCAACACATCCTCCAGGAGGCCTACGACCCTGGGGTAGAGGGACAGCCCTGGAATTAAGGGAGTCGTCTCTCTAAGTTCTTACTTAAAATGTACAATCCTTGGGGCGCCTGGGTAGCTCAGTTGGTTAAGCATCTGCCTCCAGCTCAGGTCATGTTCTCGGGGTCCTGGGATTGAGCTCCGCATCGGGCTCCCTGCTCAGCGGGGAGCCTGCTTCTCCTTCTGCAACTCCCACGCTCTCATGCTCACTCTCTCAAATAAATAAATCAACTCTTTTTAAAAATACAAAATACTTGGGAATGGGGTTGCAGGGTCATACAGGATAGCAAGAGTTCTCAACCTCAGCCCTAGGGACATTTGTTCTAAGCTCTAGGTCTCTGATACAAATTATGAAAATCCAGAACACTTTCCTTCTCTGTGGCTACTCCCTTCTGTTCTACAAACAGGTTCCATTTTATTTTTTAAAAGTTCGGATCTATAGAAAACTAAACACACGGAACAAAACATTCTCCCCCTAGGTTCACCAGATGTTAACATTCTGTCACGTGGACTTCCCCTCCCTGTGTGCAGGTGAGCACACGCGGGGGGGTGTGTCTCTGTGCACGTGTATAGGCGTGTGTACACGTAGATGCAGGCGCACTGTTCACGTGGGGAGTGTGCCCACATTTTTTCGCTGAGCCATTTGAAAGTACACTGCGAACAGCACGCCTCTCACATCTGAACGCGTCAGCAGCATCCCCCGCAGGACCGTGGGAACCACAATGTCAGCACTGCTGCGAGGACAGCAGACCACCCCCAGATGACATGTCCACTGTCCATGTTCAGGTCTCCCCACGTGTCCCCTAAATGTCATTTTAGGCTGGATGTTTTGTTTAGAGTCTTCATCCCTGCAGGGTCCATCCGTGACATTGAGCGTTGCCAATATCCTTTACGTGAGAAACCCCCCCGCCTTGGGGGTTATTTTCCACAACACTGAATTGTTGGCTGAGGTCAGACCAGGCCTCCCCGACTCCGCCCGGTGACCCGTCTCTGTGGTGTCTTCATTGCTTCCTCCTAACTTCACGAGGGCCACAGCGTCTCCCAGAAATCCTGACACGGGTGATGATTACGTCGAAGAGGCTTTTTTGGCAAAATGCATTGGCACTACGGGGCATACACGCTGCCATTGGCCACAGTGCCCTCCCCAAGGCTTTAACCCAGGCCCATCCCCTTTGTTTTGCCCGCCCGGCCTCCTCATGACAGATGCACTTTTGCTCCTCACCGGGGTCCAGGAAGGCTGCCCTTGGGCCATGCTGGCCCAGCCTGGTGGTTAGTCTCCTTCCGTGTGGGGCCTGGCCACGTCCAGTCCACACCGCACACCCCTTGGGGGGCCTGAGGGACGTGAGAGACCTGAGAGACCAGCGTTAGGAGGCCCCCACTTCTGACGGCCCTGTGGTTGGGGGTTCCCAGAAAAGCCACGAATCTCACCAGAACTCCCAGAAACACCCAACCCATAAGACCATCACCATATTCATATATACAAAGCTACAGTTCCTAACCCTTTCTGCACATACTACCCCATTTTCCAAACTGTCCTATGAAGTAAACAACATTAGCCTCATTTTACTGATGGGAAAGCCATCCAGGAGGCTAAGGCGACTCCCCAAAGACAGGAAAACAGCAGCCAGCCCAAGGCAGAGAGAGCCGGCTGTGTAGACACCAGGCAGGATTCTCACAACGATGCGACTGCCCCTTGGTCTGACGGTGCCGATGGTCCCTCGGAAGAGCCCGCGTCCCAGTCCCAAATCAGCCCATGGACAGATGCCCAAAGCACACCATGAGGGGCAGGCTGCCGGTCGGGAGCACCGAGAGGGCCCAGGACCACCCGTGAGGCTCCCAGGCACCCAGAGAGCCGCTCTGGGGCTCCTTCCGGAGAATTTGGTGATTCTGGAGCAGCCCTGAGAGGGGGCAAGTCCACACTTGAGGTGTCTGCTGGCCTCAGTAGCAAACAGAGAAGGGTATGGCAAGAGGGAGGACGGAGGCGGACGGCGGAGCGGAGCAGCCCCAAAGCGGGTCGACCCACCTCACGGTCTCACCCCGAGGCCGTCCAGCTTTGGACAAAAATCTGAGTCCTGGCTTAGAAAGAAAATTCAAGAAGCTCTCCACGTTACAAAAACGCTAACCTTTATGAGCCATTTGAGGTTAGGCCAAATGCATTGAATGATTCCTTCGGTCAAGGAGAAAACGGGATTTGCGGAACCGAAACACCAGGAAGCCAGGTAGGAAAGCAGCAGAGAACATAGTTACCACATGCTCTGGGTCGGCCTCGTCTGTGAAAGAAAGAGAAAAGGACACTGCCCCTGGAGCTTAGCTATAAATTTTGTGGTCAACAGGTCATCTATTAAATTAATTCTAAGTGATAGTCAAGTGATTGGGTTTGAAAGAAAACAGAGAGAAAGACAAGAACCAAACCAAAACAACCCCATCCCCTGAGCTGTGGACCTCGGTGCCACCAGCGCCCTGACCCACTTTTCATCCCTTCCACCTTGGTGTCCGCGTGAGGAGGGAGGGCCGTGCTCGCCTCGGCTGGCTTCCAGGCACTCCTGTGACTCTCAATTAGGTAGAAATTTTAGGAGCAACAAAAATTATGGGAGGAACGTAGCTCCATCAGTCATTTCCCCGCAGAACAGTGGCAATTTGAAGAGTTTTAGCGCTCTGAAGGTCAAGATTAAAAACCAGGTAATTTATTACCACTGATTTAGAGATTAACATTGTGCCGATTAATCAATTACTCAACGTGGCGAATTGACAATTAATTGACGTTTCAGTTCCAGCCTGGCAGAGCTCTTTGATTTCCCCAGTGAATAATATAAAATGTCTAAATTGAACGGTTACGAGCGCTTCCTGCAAGATCAAAGTGAACAGGAACAGAGGTGGAGGGATAAGATGAACCACTCAGAAAACTCCAGTACAGTAAACCTGTCGTCTTACCAGCGAGCCGTGTCACGGACCACCTGGGCTAAAGCGGGTGGAAACGAGGACCTCTTTTTATTGGTGACTTGTGCTAACCTGTTTCATTCTTTAGACAAAGTCGATTCTCTCTTTTTTTTTTTAAATTTATTTATTTGTCAGAGAGAGCGAGAGAGTGAGCACAGGCAGACAGAGTGGCAGGCAGAGGCAGAGGGAGAAGCAGGCTCCCTGCTGAGCAAGGAGCCCGATGTGGGACTCGATCCCAGGACACTGGGGTCATGACCTGAGCCGAAGGCAGCCGCTTAACCAACGGAGCCACCCAGGCGTCCCCAAAGTCGATTCTCTTAACAGGTGCGCATGAATTCACCACAGCTCACTGCTGTGAGCCCTGAAGGGAAGTTCTGCACAGCGTTCAGCCCTCCACGACGGGTACAAACAAGGGATTTTCTTAGGGGCTCACAGTGTCCATTGAGAGCTCCTCCCTGAGTAACTCATGGTGTCCCCTGGAGTCAGGGCCAGATCCAAGGTCCGTTAGAGATCATACTGTCCCTCTGAGGGGTGGGGTGCGTGCAACAGGCCTTGTGGCCGGCTGGGCACCTCAGCTAAGTCACAGCAAGGGGTCAGGGCCGAGAGGTCCCCTATGAACTCAAGGAGCCAACAGACACCTCTAGGCTCGGCAGAGCAGCAGAGCACGGCCGAGGAAGGTGGTGTGAGAAAGGAGGGAGGACGGAAACACTCGAAGTCTGGAAAAGATCTTTGCTTCGTTCTTTGGCTACCAGGCTCCCCTCCTGTCCTGGTCTCCCTGTTCTAAGCTTGCCAAAGGCTCTGACCCGACGTGCGCTGGGAAACCTCCCGGGGGGTTGTGACCGATGCACACAATCAGTCCTGCCTGTCCCGCGTCTGCTCTTTATCGCAGGGATGAGAGGCCCAGCTCGGCGAGAAAAGCGACGGGACAGAGGCTGGGAGCCCTCCGAGGAGCGCAGCGTCCCTCTGGGGACATCCCCAGGAGTAGAAGAAAAGGGGTGGGAAGGGTGAGGCCCTGCCCGGGAGCCGGTGACACTGGAACCACAACAGGCACGACATTCAGCGCCCGAGAATCCAAGTAGAGCTGGGCAAGGGGACCCATAACTCCCCCGCAGGGAAAAATTAGGTTCTCGATAAAAATAGCCGGAAAGTAAAATTACAAGAGACCGCTGCGGTGGGCGCCGCGGGGCACAGCGTCTCCGGCCGCCCGCGCCGCCCGGGACGGCAAGGAGGCGGGGGTCAGGGGCCGAAGGACCAGCTTCTGCCCAGGCCCTGCGGCCTCCTGAGGCGTCTCCGTTCCCCGGACTAGCTCCGAAGAGCGAGCTCCGGGGGCGCCCGGGGGGCTCCGGGGCTCAGCGTCGGCCTCGGCTCGGGTCAGGATCCCGGGGTCCCGGGGTCCCGGGCCGGCGCCGCGTCGGGCTCCCTGCTCCGCGGGGCGGCTTCTCCCTCGGCCGAGTAAGACCCGCTGCGGCTGTCCGCGCGCGTCGCTCCGCCTGGTGCCTCGGGCGTCCGCGGAGACTCCGCCGGCCGCCGCCTGGGGCTCGGGAGGGGCTCGGGAGGGGCTCGGCGCGGGGCCGGCGCGGCCGGGGAGGGGGCCCGGCGGCGGGCGGGAGCGCGAGCGCAGCGCGTGCGTCCCCGGGCCGCGCCCAGCCCTGCCGAGCCCCACAGCCGTCCGCGGGGAGACCGGCCGCCGTCGGAACCGGAAACACGTCCGACGGCGGCCCCGGGCCGCGCCGCGCTCGCACCACAGGGCTGGAGGCCGCAGACCCGCGCCTGCCGCATGCTGCCGCTCAGTCACACGCGGCGGCCGGACTCGCGGGGCTGCGGGCTGCGGGCGCCTGTCCGCGCGCGTCCGTCCTTCCGCCCGCAGACGACAAGGGACGGCGAGCACCGGGGACCGAGGGAGGAAGGGCGCCTCGCGGCCGCGCAGCCCAGCGTTCCCAGAGGCCACATCCACACTCCTCCTTGCGTCTCCTTGGTCAGCATTGTCACATGGTCACACAGACTTTCCCAGGAGTCCCTGCCATCCTTCTGCTGGACTCTCATTGGTCGGAACTGTGTCACGTGGCCACCCGACCTGTCCCAGAAATCACACCCATACTTCTCCTTGCGTCTCATTGGTCAGCATTGTCACATGGTCACACAGACTTTCCCAGGAGTCCCTGCCATCCTTCTGCTGGACTCTCATTGGTTGGAACTGTGTCATGTGGCCACCCTGCGGCCCGCGGAGCGGTGGTTTAGCTGCGCGCCGCTCCCCCGCCCCGCGACCGCGCCGTCTCCGGGAGGAGCCCCGGGGCCTTCCGTGGTTTCCGAGTGCGGCGGAGGCTCGGACGGGGCGGGTCAGAGGCGCCGGTGTCACCCCGGGTCTCTGCCCCGGCGCGAGCCGCTCGGCCCCGCCCGCCGCAGACCGTGAGCCCGGGCGGCAGGCGAGTGTGCGCGGGCAGCGGCGGCGGAGCCCGGGCGGCCGTAGCGGCGCGAGGACGGCGCGGCTAGTGCGCGGCTCCTGCGTGGCTCTGTGGCCGGCGCCCGCGGGCCTGGCTCCGCGGAAGGGGCTTTTAGGGGAAAGTCTTGAATGAAACGCCGCCGGGATCGCGCGAGCGAGGTTGAACCGGGCTCGCCTGCGGGGCCCGGAGGACGGAAGAAGGGGCTTGGGGGGGCGGCCCACGCGGCAAGCCCCGAGCCGCCCCCGAGCTGCTCCCGACTGGCTGCCGGGGGGGGGGGGGGCGGGGGCGGGGCTCTACCGTTTGCCTCCGCTCGCCCGCTGGTGACCCTCAGGGAGGGACCAGCCTCCGGCCCCTCCCGCCTGCGCCTCACCCAGCAGGGACTGCCTGGCGCCACGCGTAAGGGTCACCGCTAACCTCTGGGGAGGGCGGGAGGGGCTGGGGTAGGACCCGAGGCCGGAGCTCGGCCCCCGACGTGGATGCCGCCTGCTGGGCCCTGCTCTGAGGCCGGGGAGCCCGGCCGATGCGCCGTCTAGAGACCCCAGCTGCCCTTCACCTCGACTGCGCCCCAGCTCCTTTCCGTGGACAGCAGATGCCCCAGGCACTGGCGTGGCCGCCGGGCCAAGACGTGCCTGCCACCCGTCGGCCTCCTCTTCCTGCCAGTCCGGAGGAGCGTATAAAAATCCTGCCGACTCCTGATTTCAGCAACTTAACGCTGCACTGTTGCTTGCACGTCTCAGATTCAGGCTCATCTCATTCCGCAAACGTGTGAGCGCAACTCCGCAGGCCTCACACCACGAGCGAACTCGAGGACGGAGGTTGGCTGGTCAGCACTGGGCGGCCACTCGGACGAGGCCCTGCGGGGGGAGAGGGCAGCTGAGGATGCTTCTAGAGCTGACTTGCTCAGGCTTGTCCTCTGGGTCCGCGGGACATTTCCGCTCAGGTGTCCCATTTACACCTCCAACCCTACCAAACCCCACATGGAAAGAATCAGCTTTCCCCCAAAACCAAATCTCCTCGGACATTCCGATGCCTTTAATGACACTGGTATAACTTTCCTATGCCCCAGCCTCTTGTGTGGCCCCAGCCTCTGGCCTCCATTCGGTCCCCTGACTCCATTCAGGCCCCAGATGCCTGGAGTATACGCCAGAGGTGCAAGTGTGTGTCCCTGACAGTTTGTGGAATTCAACTGGACTGATTTGAGTCCTCCCGTTAAACTCTGTCCTAAGATCACTTCCATCTCCCCGCCCTAAGGCAGATCTTGGCTGGTCGCCCATCTAAAGTGGACCCCCACCCTCCTCAGGCACCGTTTATCTTGTCATCTCATTTGGTTCTTTTTTTTTTTTTTTCCCTAAGTAAACTCTACCCTCGACATGGGGCTTGAATTCATGACCCCAATATCAAGAGTCACACACCCCACCAACTGAAACAGCCAGGTGCCCCTCGTTTGGTTCCTTTAATAACGATTTTTGCTGTCTGAAATTATCTTGTGCTGTATTGACTTTCACGGTATGTATCTTTCCCAAGTAGAATATGCATTTCATGCTGGCAGGGACCCTGATTCTTCTGTCCCTCACTGCATTTCCAGGGCCATGAACAGGGCCTGGTGTACAAGGAGCCTCACAAACACATGTTGAATTAATGAACTCATATCATTGCTTTAATATTCCTCCTCAATCCATGCTACTCTCCACTGTCAAGTCAGACTTCTCAACGCGTAGTTTTATACTAGTCACCTGCTGCTCAGAAGACAGAGAATCTTCCCATCGTAAGAGAAGTGAGGTTTTAGCACGGCCCAGCTCAGAGCCCACAGTGACCCAGTCGGAGCTGGCCTTCCACCTACAGCAGCTCACATAGACGCTGCCAAACTCTCCAAGACCCACCCACATCTTGTCCTGTTCCACATGTCCTAGTAGAACTCTTGATTGCAAGTAACAGAAACCAACTGGAGCTGGTTAAAAAAAAAACAAAGGAGGAGAGTAGAGTTTCCATTTTCCTGGATGAAAAGAGCTACGGAGACGCAGGGTAGAGGTGGTTACGCACGCAGCTGCAAGGTGAAGGTGGACAGCATCTCTTCTACGTGCACTGCCATCCAGGAGCTCCCTGACGAAGGCCATTTGCCACCTGACTCCCTAAAGGGAATGACACCAGGTGGGATGCCTCCTGAGGGACACCAGCGGTTCTGTACACCACCTGGCGCACCGCCCTGAAACACAGTGGCTTAAAAGAGCTATCATTGCTTTTCCTTGCAAATCTCCAATTTAGGCAGAACTCCACTGAGACACTCTCCTTCACACAGTGGAGTGACTTCCAGAATGGCTCATTCACACGGCTGTCAGCTAGCTCTGTCCCGCCGGCCCGCCTCCGTTCTTCCCTACCTCGGGCTCTCCACGCGGCTGCTTGGGCTTCCTCGCAGCATGGCGGCCGGCCTCCACGAGCAACAATTCAAGAAGCCGGGGCAGAAGCCACAAGGCTGCTTATGAGCTGGTGTTGGCAGTTTCAGGATATAATTCAGTGGGAGGAGAAGAGAGAATCTGTGGCCACTTTCAATCCGCCACATACATAGAGCTCTGAACAGCTTTTGACTGCCTCCTTCCCAGATGGGAACCAGTAGCCATTGGTTGAATTAATGAGCTCATCTCATTGCTTTAGTGTCACAAGACATTTGAGGAAAGCTTCCAATATAAAGACAGAGGTAAAACTAAGGAAAAATAGAAGAAGTTGTAAAAGTAAACATATAATGAGGAGGAGAACACTGAAAACCAAATTACTGTCATGAATATCTCCAGAGAAGTAAGGCATGATTCTGGATTCATGAAACAATAGAAGAGAATGTTTATTTAAAAAAAAAAAAGATTTATTCAGGGTGCCTGGGTGGCTTAGTTGGTTATGTGTCTGCCTTCAGGTCAGGACATGATCCCAGAGTCCTGGGACTGAGTCCTGCATTGGGCTCCCTGCTCAGTGGGGAGTCTTTTTTCCCTCTCACTTTCCCTCTCTCTCAAATAAATAAATAGAGAGCATGCAAGCAGGAGGGGCAGAGAGAAAGAGAGAATCTCAAGCAGACTCCGTGCTGAGCACTGAGCTGGGCGTGGAGCTCAATCCCATGAGACCGGGACCTGAGCCAAAATGAAGAGTCAAGGCCTAACCGACTGAGCCACCCGCGCTCCCCCTGAATGTTAGCGTGATCCAGGAGCAGCTCACAAGTAACCAAGTGGTCCCCAATACTAGAAGTACAGGATGCTCAATAAAACAATTCAGAGTTTGGAGAAGAAAGGTGAAAGAATCTGTCAGGAAAAGTGTGTAGAGAGACAAAGAGATTGAGTAGGAGAAGGAAATAGGGAAATGAGAGGATCAAACCCAGAAATCAAACATCAGACAAACAGGAGTTCCAGGAAAAGGGAAGGGATAAACCAGGAAAGAGGAAAGTGCAACGGACAAAGTCCAGTGCCTTCCCACAACTAGAGGACGGGAATGGTTAGACGGAAAGGGCTCAGTGGATGCGTCGCGCATCCCTGGTTCTGGCAGGAAGTTGAATGGAAGTACGTTGGGGAAGCCAGAGTGCTGCAGTTGTCCTCGCCGGCTGGGGCCTCCCTGAAGGACTCCTCCACCCCTGAGTGTCCATCCCACTGTTGGTGAGTTTGAGATTCCTGGTTTGGGGTTTTTGCGCCCGTGTGACCATGCCTGCTTGTGTCTCGTGGGCGCACAGGGCAAGCAGCGTGAGGGCCCTCGCTGTAGGCGCGATCTGCTCTGGGTGACACTGTCAGTTTCCCAGCGTGCTCCAGCCGCCTGGCTGTCGGCAGTTCCGGAGAATTCCCACTGCATCGTTCTTGTCCCCAGGGGACACTGTCCTTGCCACCCCTGCGTTCAGGTCAGCCTAGTGAACTGTAGGAAGATCTACAAGAAGGAACAGCACTCTGCAGTGTGGGAACTCCTTGACTCTGGTTCCGGAAAGAACTCGAGGAAGAAGGTGGCTACGCGAGGCGGAAGTAGCAGGGGCCACGTCACACTCGACCTCTCCGGCCGCGGTGTGGGTTTCAGATGTGACTCTCTGCTCAGCGGGAGCTGTTGAAGAACTTTGTTCAAATGTCTTGAATGTCCTTTTGGTTCTGATGTGGAGAGAGGATTAGAGAAAGCCAAGGTGAATGTGCGAGAGCAGCAAGCTGTTGCGACAGCCCAGGTGGGCACCGATGGAGGCTTGGACGAGGCAGTGGGATGGAGAGAGGGGGACCCAGGAGTGATTTGGGTGGAAGCCTCCAGGCGTCCTGGTGAGGTGGAGGGAGCCCTGAAGTGCTCCTGTGCACCTGGCTTACCCCCCGGTGAGGGGTGGCACCGTGACCAAGAGGGTACTAGAAGGGGCGTGGTTTTAAGGGTAAGGAGGAGAGGAGTCCAGTAGTGGAGACGTTGGGTGGGAGTGGCCTATAAGCCACCCAAATGGAGACCACGGACATACAGCCGCGTGTTTCCGTCTGGAGCCTGTAGAGGTAGAGGGTAGAGATACTGAGTCGAGAGTTAGAACCATGAAATGGGGTCAGCTGCACTGGAAGACGGTTAAAATGAGAACGGAGCCTAGGCCTGGACCCTCGAGAAAACACAGCATCTGATAAATGCAGGAGACCCAGCAAGCGAGCACAGAAGTTGGGGTGGGCACGCTGGAGATGAACAGGGTGTGGCTGGAGAAAAATCGAGCCAGGAGCTACGCAGGTGGAGGCTCCAGGGACCGTGGTGACGGTTGGGACCCATGGACGGAGGGTGGGCTGGGGGGACGGCTTTGGACCAAGTCTGAGCAGGAGCAGTCGAAGGGGAAGGAGCAAAGCCAGGGAGGGGAAGTCGGTGATGAAACTGCTAGAGCTAGAGCTAGAGCTTCAACCCTCTTCACCCAAGATCAGCAGGTGACTTCCCTCCCTCTACGCCTCTCCTGCCGACAACACATCCTCCCCATGCATCTCCGGTGCCCCCGATGGCCCGGTGGTGAGACGCTTGTCCCAGACTGCAGATCGCTCGTGGGTGTCCCAAGGTCAAACCTGCTTCATTGTGGGGTATCTGGGCCTGGAGGAGGACGTCCTTTTCTCCTTCCCAGACACACATCCCTGACCTCTCTGCTGTGGCCCGAGGAAGTTCTGCATCAGACAGAAGCAAGGGCAGCTCAGAGGGTGCGTCCGGGAGGAGGGGCCGCCCTGGGTCCACCCCGGAGGTAACCTGTCCTGGCAGCTTCTGGGGTGAGGAGGGGAAGCAGAATTCCCCCGGCGGAGAGACCGGACTCTTTGCAAGGACCCCTTCTGAGAGGCGTCCTGATCCTGAAGCAGACGGTCACATCCCTCCCGTGACTTTGCCCCCGTCTCTTCCTTTGCCCCCAGATCAGCAAGGCCAGCCGGCCGGCCAGCCGTGTTCTGTAGGAGGTCACTTTCCCTAGCTGACGCCCATTTGAAAGAACCCCAAAAGGACCCATATTCAGAAAGACGCCCGGTAAGAGCCAGGCCAGCCTCCAAAGCCAAGGTTAACTCTTCACAGTTACCCGTGCTGGTTCATTCCTGACCCAGAAACCCAAGATGGGCCATTTCTCAGGTGTCTAACTTAGGAAGTTGAAAACTGGGGCAGGCTCATTTGTTTGTGCTGTGTTGATTGCCAACGGTTAATCACCAAGGGTAAGTGGAAGAAATCATTCCTGTTCATTTGCAAATGGAAATCAAATGAGGACCCGGTGCATCAGCGTTTTCCCTTCCAAATGAACAGGTTTCAGAACAACAGCTGACCTTGCCTTGCCTGGCAGGCACACGCTCCTGCTCGGAGCACCCTGTGCCTTCTCCAGACGTTCTTGGGCTGGGCCACGGCTCCTAGGCTTGAAGGCAGCCCCAGCTCGTTTGGAAAGCATGAAGAATTTCAGATGCCGTGAAGTCATCGGCTCATGCAAACAGCCACGTCTCTCCTTTTATTGCTCCGCAGAGACCACAGATGCTTTCCATCTCGCTGAAGGAGCCCAAGCAAATTATGCTGAAATCCTTCCAAGGGTTGCGATATGTTTATAAATTCTCCTCGCTGAACTGTTGGCCCCAAGGAATCTTATAATAATAAAGCACTTAGATGTCTGGCGGGTGGCTGGGTTCTTACCCCTCCACCCCGTGAAACGCGCAGTGTTTTCCGTTTACGGGGCGGTGTGCTAATATTGCATTTCCGTCCCACGTTTACCACCCTCAGAAGCATGTGCACCGAGGGCTGAAGTAATAGCCCCGTGTATCAGATGTGTAATGAATTTCTCCCCGTGCTGCTGGATTCATTACCGGGATTTATGGCTGTTTTAATGTACACAGCCTTCTTAAACAACTTAGAGTTGATTGTTCTGGAACTAGCTCTGGGTCTCAGATAAGTCCCTGGAGCTGTGCCATTGTTCAGGAGAGTTATTGGTGTCCCCCGGGCAGGTAAACAACCTTGGATCAAAGGCTTCAAGTTACCCACAAACACCATCGATGGAAATGGGAAACGCCTTATAATGGGGGGGGGCACTGCTAGGATAATCCTTCCAAAACCCTGGGCAGCCCCCAGTGACAGGGAAATGACTCTCAATCCTAGGAGAAGTAGAGCTCCTCTGTGAGCCGGGGACAGATCGGCAGCACAGGGGACGGCCCTCCGCTGGCTTTCCTGATCAGTCACGACCCCTTCCTGCTCTTTCCCCAAGCAGGTCTGCAGAGACAGGGCGATAGGAGATAGGAACCGACCCCCGGCCTGTGCCACCACTGGAGAGGACCAATCTGGATTCGCTCATGTATAAGGATGTCCCTTCCATTCACAAGCAACCTTTGTGGTTTGGTTTTTAATACATTTAACTTAATTATCTTATGAATGGCTTTGACACATTGTCCATAATTCAACCCAGACCAAGCACCTGCCTGTGAATTGGACGTTAGGGCAGGTTTTTCTCAAAAGGGTGGGAAGCAGAAGCCGTGGAGGAGGGCGGGATCCTTTGTTTCACAGGGAATCACCAGGGACCCCAACAGAAGCTTCAGCTGGGTAGGCCAGAGCTCCAACAGAGAGAGAAGGCTCCGGAAAGGAGTGGGAAGAGCATGGGGGCTCTGCAGAGGGAGGGGAGCATTCTGAAGGCAGGCGAGAGGCAGGGCTGGTGATGATGCCTGGGAGAGATTTCCCACCTGTGCCCAGGTGAGAACCCTCGAGGGAAGCAGGGGGCTCAGATTCCCTGGTGGGGCAGAAGGGCCTTCCTTCCAACCACCGGGGAACTCTTCGTAAAGGGTCTGCTGGTTCCTCAGTTGCCTGGACGTCCACATGTGACCAGACCTGCTCTTCCTAGCCTTGCTCGTCACAGTGGGACAGAGAGTTTTCGACAACACCCAAATCTTCCTTCTTTTCTTCCTTTTCTTCTTTTTTCTTTTGGATTAAATTCAGCTTTTTTTTTTTTAAGGTTTTGTCTATTTATCTGAAAGAGAGGGTTGGCGGGGGGCAGGGAGCAGAGAGAGAGAGAGACACAAGCAGACTCCCTGATGAGCATGGAGTCTGATTCGGGGCTTGATCTCACGACCCCGAGGTCATGCCCTGAGCTGAGACCAAGTGTCAGAAGGTCAACCAACAGAGCCACCAGGTGCCCCACTTCTTGCTTTTTTTCTGCTTGTTTCATGCACCCCTGGTCCCCACCAGACAACCAGTGCTGGAGTCCCCATTCCGCCCACATAGGATGGAATCTCACCCCACCCCCAGCAGGTGCGGCTCATCACTGCCACCGATTTTGCTGATGGAAAAGCAGAAGTTGTATAGCCTGTAGAAGCACTAGTGTCCTCAAGCACGTGCTTGAAAAGACCCCCTTCCTCACCGATACTAAAAACACATCGAAGATCCAGCCTGGAAGGAACTTCCTCCCTTAGTGGACTGGCAAAGAGAGTCTGGGGGTGAGAAACATGGCCGGTCACACTCGGCTCTGTCGGGGAAACTGACGGGATCTCCTCGGGGGACAGTTTGGTGTCACCTCTCACAGTTTGAGATGAACATCTCCTCCGGCCCAAGAATCCCTGTGAACGTCCTTGTAAACAGACACAAAGATATCCTTACAGGGACATACCCCACAGCCCTGCTTTCAGTAGCAGCTTGGGTCAAGGGCTCCTGGTTTCTTCTTGGCATAAGACATGCACTCGATAAATATTTAAGTTACGTAGCCTAATCATTGACTGTGCCAGCAGGTGCGGAGAGGGTAAGAGTCAGTGTAGGGGCACTAAAGAGAATGCCCGAGGTGAGCATTGTCATTCTCTAATAGAATGAGAAGCAGGTCTCAGGGTGCCCAGGACACCCAGCTGGCTCCACCCAGTGGTACTAAGATCGTCAGGAGGAATGAGCTGCAACCCATAGCCAGTGTCCTGCGACCCGTGGCCACCACTAATTCGCCCATATATGCAACAGTCACCTACTAAATGTGAATTAGTCAGGGTTCTTGGCTACAAGAAACAGGAGTTTGGGTCAATTTGAGCAAAAAAAGTTTATTGGAAATACATCGATAGTTCATGGGATGGATCAAAGGCTTGAGAAGAGGCTCAGAGAAGAGTAAGAAGCCGAGGGACGGCAGCAGGGTTCCAGCCCAGGTCAGGGGCAGGAACAGGCTGGCTAGGTCTGCCTGTGGCCCCCACAGGGTGCCAGCTGGGAATGCTGACCAGTCCCTTCATCACTGTTCCGCCAGCTCAAGGCTCAACACGTGTGGGAACATTTATTGGGCCAGCCTGGGCCCAGGGGCTGGGAGGAAGGTGGACTGGGTTTCCTGTGGCTCCCCCAGCGGGAGGGGGCCTCTTCCTGTCCCCTGCGCTCAGGGCAGGGCTGCTGGCTATGACTGCAGTGACCTGTTACTGGGGCCTCCTTTGTTGGGCTGGTCAATAACCATTTCTCGAGATACGAACATCAGTGCTTGCCTCAGTTGCCCTCCCACGCTCCTTCCTACAGAATTTGTCCCAGCCCCAACTTTGCCCCTGCTTTTGTAATTTTTCCCCCTAAATTCCTTTTACACCTGACTAGACCAAGGATGAGCACCTAACCCGGGGAGAACCAACCCACACCAGCCTGAGCCAATCCATTTCTCCTTTCTCCCTGGAGAATTTGAATTAAGAGACTAGGAGTCAGCTGTGGACGGCGGGTTCTTAGACAGAAGGTCAAGTAGAGCCAGACCAGTCAGCGCTGAGGCAAGCCGAGGGAACGTGTTGTCTGTGTAGGTGTGTTCATGTGTGTGTACACACGTGTAAGTGCGTGTGTATGTGTTCACGTGCAGGCCATGTGTCCCCATGAAGCAGGGAGAAGCCTTGTCTTGGATAGTCCAGTTCTGGGAGACCTATGGCCTGGCTCTGTTAGCTTCTGCCTGGGGTGTCCGTGAGATGGCCTGGGAACTCCCACTCCCCCGAGCTAGGGGGAGGGCTGTCTGGTCCCTGCAACCAGACCACCTCTTATTAAGACAAATGCATCAGGAGGCCCGGGCTGGGCTGACGCTCTGAGGCCAGCTGCTGTGGCTCAGGTCACAGTGGTGCCGTGGGCACGTAGAAGGTCACAGAAGAGCCCTGAAGACCGGAAGGGCCTAGTAGATTCTCTGAGCTCAGGCCCTTCTTGAGCAGATGGAGAGACTGAGGCCCAGGGGCTCCATGACACACCCATTGGCACCCAGGCTGTGTTCTCCGGGTTCTGTGAGTTCCTTCTGCCTCATCGTCACCCAGCAGCCCACTCAGGACTTGGCGCCGGAGCTGACGGTGACGGGTAATAAGCCGAATGCAGAGCCCGCGCTTGGATCAGCTTCCCCTCTGCCCCGCACAAAGGGCTGCCCCCAGATTTGTCCTGCAGGGAAGGACATTTCCGGTCCCGTGTTGCCATGCTCCATGTGGCACCAGCAGCTGTGCCGGGAACAAGGCAACCGGCCCGGACAGCCGCTGACAGGTGTCCCTCGGCCAAGCACGGCGGGTCACGGCCCTGCCCCGTACGCCTTCACGTTCGCCTCCACTGGCTTCTAGCTCACAGCCCACGCCATGGTCGGAGGAATTTCTAAGCCAGAGAAAAACACGCGGATCTGAGCCCATAGAAGGAAAGAATCTCTTTTGGGTGAGTCTTTTCTGTCGGCCCCTGCTGTTCCAGACCTTGGCTGGTCTTCCCGGGCACGGCTTTGAGGCAGGACATGGGGTCTGTGTGGGTTTGGCTCTGCTGGTATTTACTAAATTCTACCATGGATCTGAGATAAAAGAAAGCTGGAGACACACTTGCTGCATTGAGAAGCTTCAAATTTATGAAAAGGTACTATGTGTTATGAGTTGAATTATGTGCCCCAGAGTCACACGTTGGAGCCCTAAGCCCTGGGCCTTAGAATGTGACTTTCTTTAAAAATCGGGCCTTGGCAGATGTGATCAAGTAGGAAGGGGTTGTTAGGGTGGGCCCTGCTCCCATGGGGCTATGTTCTCACGAGAAGTGGAGTCGTGCACATGGGGACAGATGCCCACAGAACTCTGTGGAAGGGGGCGGAGGTGGGGTGACATCTTCTCACGGCCAGGAGCACCAGCGATGGCAGCAAGTCCACGGTAGCTGGAGAGAGGCCCAGAGTCCAGCCTCCCTCCCCGCCCCTGGGAGGAAGCAGCCTTGCCCTGGGGTGGCTGGATCGCAGACCCCAACCTCCAGAACCGGGAACCCTCAGAATGGGGAGGGAACACGCTCCCGGGGCTCTGCCCATGAGGACGACACTAGCACATGCGTCCGTGAGAAATACGGTCGCTACACGGTCCACGTACACAGCTCATGTCGCTCATTTTTTACCCGACCAATTTCATTAAAAGGGGGAGGAAAGACAGTTTCGTCGAACAACTGGTGTCCCTGATTTGGGGGGGGGTGTCTCATCAGCAGTTTGCCCGAGCTTACTTGTGGAGCAGCGTTTCCGTCCTACGGTCCCAGGACAAGAGCATGGGTGGTCTTTCCACGAAGCTCAGGGGTCGAGGCCTGGCCCTCCGTGCCCCGTGTGGCCCCCGCCCCGAGGACTGAGCACCAGAGCAACCCTGAGAAAACGTCTGTCTCTGACCCAGTTCAGAACTCTGCCAGGGCCAAAGACACACGCACAGGACTCCATTAGGAAAAGAGTCTGCTTTGCGCCACAACTGACTAATGGTTTGTTTGGGGCCAGGAAACTGTCTCCCGCGTGGAAATATATTATTCTATAATTTCCCTAAAATATTAAAAGTGGAGTTCTGCTTCGAGAGTCCAACCTGCACTTACCCACACCCCCTGAAGAGGTTGTGCCTGAAGGGCTTTGCAAGTTCAAGAGAGGCTTTCGGATCCTAAAGATGGTGGTGGAGGGGGTGGGGTCCTGCGGCACCCGGATAGGGGTGCCGCTGAGAATACCCAGCCTCAGAGAGGACCCCGCATGTGCACGTGGCGAGGAACTGACTGCAGTTAACTTCCACTATCACCAGTACAAAGCACAGATCCTTTTTTTAAGGAGGCTCCATGGCCGTCATGGAGCCCAGAGTGGGGCTTGAACTCAAAACCCTGAGACTGAGACTTGAACTGAGATCAAGAGAGGCTTAACCAACTGAGCCACCCACGTGCCCCCAAAGCAGAGATACTCTTATTTAAAAATTGAAGGACAAGTAACATACAGTGTTACATTAGCTTCAGGATAACAAAGCACAGATCCCTCCACTATCACGTGACTGCAGACATCTCAAGACGCCGGCCCGTTTCTGGAGCATCTCAGGAGCCTGGGGACGCGCCTCACTCCTCCCAGGCCCGGGAGCGCAGAGCCTCCGTGAGACCCGCGTGGGACCTACTAATAAAAGGTGCGTCTCTTATGCTCACGGGCACTTGTTTAAAGGTTTCGGTAAGTATGTTTCAGTATAATTGTTCTCCTTCTTAAGCCCACGTGTTTTTCATTATGTGCTGACAGACGCAGTCCACCGGCTGCACCACGGAGCCAAAGCGACCCAGGACGGGCCGGGAGTCGGTTCCAACAGCACAGAATCGCTTGAAAGGATTCAAAACCAAGGGAGCAGGAAAACCGAGCAGGCCACCGCTAGAGGCACACTAGACATCCCAGGGGCGGATGCGGCAAAAGGTAACAGGTTGCGGGATGGGGACGCCAGAGACAGCTGAGCCCTGAGCCCCCCCAGACCTCCCGCTGAGCAAGGGAGGGACCTCGCCCGCCCCTTCCCTTCCGCCTGCACCTCGTTGTCTGAATCCCTTCCAGAAGCCACCGACAAGGGAGGCTGCAGGGCTTAGGCCCTGAGGCCCCGAGAGGGGTGGGGTTGAGGTTGGGGGTGTGGGGACAGGGCAGGGGCGGGGCAGGGGTCAGGAGTCTGGCCTGCCTGCCCTTGGAGCATTTCCTCCAGTCCAACCATTTAACCCCATTTCCACGCTCACGGATATTTTGAAAAGCGTCCCAAGTCCCCGCAGGGCCCATCTCTCGGGGCTGGCAGGTGCCCCCGCACAGGGCTGTGCAAGGGTGACAATGAGCCACCGTCACCAGCTCCCGGCGGGGCCTGGAGGCCCCGAGTGGTGAGAACCGCAGCCACAAGCAGGAAGCCTCTGACCCGAGCACTGTTGTTTGTGAATCGGGAGTGCTCCGACGACGTGCTCCTCCCTCGCCTCTCTCCTGGACCGCCCCATCGACAACACCGTGTCGGGCTGGTGCCTCAGACACGCCTTCGGGGAGAAGAAATGAAATAACGAAGCCCTTATTGATTTACTCCCCAGCAGGAAGCCCGACGGGGAACGCAGTAAATACCGGTGGTCCCACATCAACTCAAACGATCCGTGACTTACAAGCGTTGGGCACCAATGACGCGTGGGACTAATGCCTTGGGATTCCCGCCGCGGGTTCCAGCCACGTCTGTCGGACGGGCCCCCGGCGGCCCCGACACCGTCACCACCGCGGCGTTCACCCGCCACCTCTCCGCCAGTGCTGACACGCCTCCTTCCACACGCAGCCTCCGCCACCCACACACGAACGTCCCATGTCCTCTGTCATCATTGCGCTGCTCACCGCACACGCGGGCCAGTCCCCTAAAGGACCCTGCGGTGTGGACACGGAAGCGACCCCCACGGGCACCTGGTCTTCCCCTGTCTGCGGGCCCTACCCCAAGGCCGGTGGCTGGGTTACAGGACGTGTCTGCCCGTGTGACCTTCTGGTCGCGAGTCACCGTCTGTCATGTGGGAGCAGAAGTCCTGCTGCTTCCCGTCTGCTCGTCCAGCTGTGCTCCTAACAGTGGCCAGAGATGCTTCTGTAGATGCCTGATATGGAAGAGGTTGTCCAGCTACATCCAGGAACTTGCTCTTCGCTTTGTTCTCGGGGCAAAGAACAAGCAGACCCGTTCATCCAATGGCTGGACTCAATTCTGTCCATGGAAATCGACATGGGGGAGCCACCTGGCATTCCCCATTGGCCCGCAGATGGCCGCCTTCCGGCAGATGAAGCAGCCTGTCGCCTGTCTTCCCATCTCCTGCCAGCCGGGTGGGTCGCCTTCCCGAGCTCGGAGCAAAGCTCAGGATGGGACGTGCGCGCAGGCTGTCAGGGACCTGTGGTTCTCCCAGAAGAACTGGGGGCAGGGGAGGGGTGGATCGGGAGGTCGTCTCGGGGAGAGGCGAGCCACAGCGTGATCCCGGGGCCACACCACAGTCTGGCTGTCTTGAGGGTCTGGACTCTGGCCCCCCGCTCAGCGCCCCACAGCAGCAGGCGTGTGCCCAGGCCAGGGGACGGGATCAGCAGCTCCTGTCATGTCTGCTGTGGGCCCCACAAGGGACCCCATGCTTTCTGCTTTCTGGCCACTGTTCCCGACTCTTCCCTCATGGAAGAATCTCCACTCCTGCCCGTTCTTCCTCATCCCCTGGTCCCTTCTCATCCCACATGTCCCACACGGAGCTGCAGGAGGACCCGGCATCTGTTCCGTGCTCTCTTGTGTGGTTCTGGGCTTTGTGCAGATCAGAAGTCCTTATGGTGGGTGTTCTGGCTTGAATGGTGCCCCACAAAAGGAGGTTCCAGTCCTAACCCCCAGGACTTCAGATGGTGACCTTATATGAGAAAATGGCTTGCTGTGGCTGGAATTCATTGAGGTGACATCGTGTGGGAACAGGGTGCCCCGATCCAGTGGGACTGCTGTCCTTCCAGGAACAGGGGGAACGTGAGCCGGGACAGCAGGACAGGGGGAGCGGCTGCCGCCACAGGTCGCCAGGCCCGGTGCCACCCCCCAGAAGTCCGGGTGAGCGAGGGTCGTCCCCTGGAGCCTTCTTGGGGGTGCAGTAATGACGCTGTGACTTTGCACTTTAAGGCTCCAGACTGGGGGGTGGGTGGGAGCATCTGCTGTTCGCAGCCGCCCAGTGATCCAGCAGCCCCAGGAGACCCACACAGCTGGGGTGCCAGCGTCACTGTTCCCCGCTTCTGCACCTTCCGCAGCTCACTGCGGCTCCAAGTGGCCACCTCCCTGACTACAGGTGCTCCTGGGATAACTGGGTAGCCGCATGCAGAATGGTGACAGGGTGGGGAGGTCCCTTCCTTGCACCACACACACACAAAACTGACCCATAATGGACCCAAGTTCAAGAGCGGAAACTATAAAAGTTCTTAGACTAAAACAAGGGAGCAAGTCGCCACGACCTGCGTCAGGTAAATTCTCCTAAGACATGACGCTGAAAGCACACGTGACAAAAGAAACATAAATTTGGAATTCGGGGTCATCAGAACAAAACACTTTTGTGCCTCCAAGGACACCCTCGAGAGTGACAAGAAGCCCACTGAGTAGGAGAACATATCTGCAAATCAGACCCCGGAGAGGAACTCATGTAGAATATGTAAAGAACACCTATAAATTGTCAACAGAAAGACAGACTGCGCATTAAACATGAGTAAGGGTGGGGGGCGCCTGGGTGGCTCAGTGGGTTAAGCCTCTGCCTTCGTCTCGGGTCATGATCTCGGGGTCCTGGGATCGAGCCCCGCATTGGGCTCTCCCCTACTCAAGGGAGAGCCTGCTTCTTCCTCTCCTGCTCCCCCTTCTTGTGCTTCTTTCTCTCTCAAATAAATAAAAATCTTAAAAAAAAAAAAAGAGGTAGTTGTCGTGCTGTAGGGGCTAGGAGGCCCCTCACGTTCACGTGGGCAGAACAGCGAAGCCATTGACGGTTTGCCCAGTGGTGGTCACGAGTGTGGCCGCCGTCCCGCCATACCACCGACGCCTGCTTTAAATAACAGAAGCTGCTTCTCACAGTTCTAGGGGATGGAAAGGCTAAGATCGAGTCCGAGATTTAGTCCCGACAAGGCCTCTGTTCCTGGCTTGTGGACAACCACCTTCTCGAGGCCTCTGGTCACCCGCAAGGGCACAGTTCCCATCGCGAGGGTCTATACGAGAATTCGCCAGAGAAGAAGCAGCAGGAGGTGTGCATGTGTGCCAGCGTAGAGATTTATGGTAAGGAATTGGCTCATACAATCATTGAGATGAACATGTCCCAAGATGCGCCGTGAGCGAGCTGGAGACCCAGGAGGGAACCCGTGTGGTTCTAGTCCAAGCTGAAGGCTCAGAACCAGGAGATCAGAGCGGGTGAGCTCCAGTCTGAAAGCCGCAGACTTGAGACTCAAGGAGACCTTCAGTCCAGGTCCACGGGTGGGAAAAGACCAGTTTCCCCCACATCAGTCGGGCAGGAGAATCCCCTCTTTCTCAGCCTTTTTGTTCTGTTCCGGCTCCCAAATGCCCGGATACGGCCCACCCGCATCAGGGAGGGCCATCTGCTTGACCCCCTTCTACATGTTCAAACGTTAACCTCAGCCTGAATCACCTTCACGGACACACTGAGTGATGTCTGGCCACGTGTCTGGAGCCGGGGCCCGGCCGGCTGACTGGTAAACTTAATCATCACGCACCCTATGCGCAGCCTCACTGAACAGCCCAGAAATTCCACCCAAGAGAAATTAAGAAGCTCGTCCGCACAAGAACGTGTCCATGAATGTTCAAAGCGACACTTCTCATAAGAGCCAAAAGATGGAAACAATCCAATGTTCATCAACTGATGAAAAAGTAAATAAAACATGGTCTCTCCACGCGATGGAATATTACTTGGCAATAAAAGGAAATGAAGGACTAAGGCCTGCTGTAACATGAATCATCTTTGAAAACATAACACGAAGTGAAGGAGGTCAGTCCCAAGAGATCACGTGTTCTCTGATTCCCTTGATGGGAAATTCCAGAACACGCAAATGCCCGTAGAGACAGAAAGCATCTTGATGATTGCGGGGGGCTGGGAGTGGGGAAGTGGGCAGGGAGGAAGGGATAAACCCCAGTAATAGCCCCGGTAATCAATTTCAGGGAGACCGGTCAGCGTGGTTATGCGCCCAGCTGCAACGGTGCAGACACAAAGGGACATGGGGTGAGTGTAATGAAGGCCAGAGGACCGGTGAGGGGAGGGTGCGGGAAACACCCTAAGACACTTCACAGACTACGTAAGTGAGCAGGTCCTTCCGTGCAAACCTGGGAATTCTGGGAGGAAACAAGATTGCAACAGAAATAACTGGAAGAATGTTTCCTCCAGTTTCTCTCTCCAGTTAGAATTCGGTGCACTCTGTAACCTTTCACTCTCTCCTCATTGGCTTTCCTGCTTCACCAAATCATAGAGATGGAGACACCTGTCTGTTCTCCCCTAGACGAAATGCCCATTGAGGAGGTGCCCGGTAGGTCTAAGACCATCTTAGACGACAGAGAACGTGGCTCTGTTTCTCTTTGACTGTTATGAGTCCCTGGTGAACAGACAAATGAGATGATTCTTAAAATACTGATATATACTTTTAAATAACAAAAATTAAATTTTATATAAAAACCTGGGGGAAATATTTGCAGCATATGTGATAATTAAGTGGTAAGGTCTTCTGTATAGAAAGAGCTTTTATGAATCAATAAGAAAAAGCTGAGCATCTCATGGGGCAAAAAATGGCCAAAGAGACTACTTAAAAATGTGGTTTTACACTTTTTTTTTCAAAGAAAGCTAGTGATACAGGATACACTCTCAGAAGAGTTATGCCAGACAAAAGAAAGCCTGTGCAGTGTATGTGTAAATCTCTAATCTACGTGTAGTCCATTACATGTGGTGACAGGGAGAGGACTGGTGATTGCTTGGGGATGGAAGGCCACGGAAGACCGGGCTTCGGGAGGAGCGGGGAACTTCTGGCCAGTGATGGATGTGTCCGTGACCTAGCCTGTAGTCGTGTTCCACCGCATATGTATACCCGGTCAAAATTTAACAAATGCTACATTTTGCCTTATTTAGTTAGTTTTTCAATTTTATTTATTTTTATTAATTTATTTTTATTTCTTTTCAGCGTAACGGTATTCATTGTTTTTGCACCATACCCAGTGCTCCATGCAATGCGTGCCCTCCCTAAAACCCACCACCAGGCTCCCCCAACCTCCCACCCCCCGCCCCTTCAAAACCCTCAGGTTGTTTTTCAGAGTCCATAGTCTCTCATGGTTCACCTCCTCCTCCAATTTCCCTCCACTCCCTTCTCCTCTCCATCCCCCATGTCCTCCGTGTTATTTGTTATGCTCCGCAAATAAGTGAAACCATATGATAATTGACTCTCTCTGCTTGACTTATTTCACTCAGCATAATCTCTTCCAGTCCCGTCCATGTTGCTACAAAAGTCGGGTATTCATTCTTTCTGATGGAGGCATCATACTCCATAGTGTATATGGACCACATCTTCCTTATCCATTTGTCCGTGGAAGGGCATCTTGGTTCTTTCCACAGTTTGGCGACCATGGTCATTGCTGCTATGAACATTGGGGTACAGATGGCCCTTCTTTTCACCACATCTGTATCTTTGGGGTAAATACCCAGTAGCGCAATTACAGGGTCATAGGGAAGCTCTATTTTTAATTTCTTGAGGAATCTCCACACTGTTCTCCAGAGTGGCTGCACCAACTTGCATTTCCACCGACAGTGTAAGAGGGTTCCCTTTTCTCCACATCCTCTCCAGCACACGTTGTTTCCTGTCTTGCTAATTTTGGCCATTCTAACTGGTGTGAGGTGGTATCTCAATGTGGTTTTAATTTGACTCTCCCTAATGGCTAATGATGATGAACATTTTTTCATGTGTCTGATAGCCATTCGTATGTCTTCACTGGAGAAGTGTCTGTTCATGTCTTCTGCCCGTTTTTTGATATGATTATCTGTTTTGTGTGTGTTGAGTTTGAGAAGTTCTTCATAGATCCTGGATATCAACCTTTTGTCTGTACTGTCATTTGCAAATCTCTTCTCCCATTCCGTGGGTTGCCTCTTTGTTCTGTTGACTGTTTCCTTTGCTGTGCAGAAGCTTTTGATCTTGATGAAGTCCCAAAAGTTCATTTTTTAAAGTAAACTCTATGTCTGATGCGGGGCTTGAACTCATGACCCTGAGGTCAAGCGCCAAATGCTCTACTGACTGAGCTAGCCAGGCGCCCCTCCAGTTGTGTATTTTAAAAATGTATGGTCTATGCTGTGCCTCGATAAAGCTTTGCCGAGCAGAAGGGAAAGGACACGATCCAAGAGAAAATACAAAAGCCCAATAGCACACATATTTTTAAAAGTTGAGCACCAGGACGCCTGGGTGGCTCAGTGGGTTAAAGCCTCTGCCTTCGGCTCAGGTCATGATCCCAGGGTCCTGGGATCGAGTTCCGCATTGGGCTCCTTGCTCCGCGGGGAGCCTGTTCCCTCCTCTCTCTCTGCCTGCTTCTTTCCCTACTTGTGATCTCTGTCTGTCAAATAAATACATAAAAATCTTAAAAAATAAATAAATAAAAGTTGAGTATCTTTGGTAACAAAAGAAAGAGAATGATGAGATGCTCCTTTTTACCTGCTGTGCTGGCAAGGACCTTGTGACAAGCTCTGTCTGGGTCTGACATGGCTTCTGGAAAGTAGGTGTGCTCCCGGAGGCCTGCTGAAGCCGCTGGATATCCTGCACGGCGCACCCGCAAGACACCGACGGGCCCTTCCCTCAGGGCTCCAGACGCCGGCCCACGTGCTGAAGCAGACCCAGCAGGATTGGCCAGAAGTGATTGCGCGTCCATGAGGCCCAGGGTGCCAGGTGTCGCGACCTGAGACTCGGCTGTGACCACGCTGGGCTGCTGTCCTCCTTGGCTGTCCACAGCTCTTGTTTCGGGGGCAGGGACTGGCTGGCTCGTGTTGCATCCCAGAGAGCGGCAGAGGGCTCTGCTTCCTGGATCCTGAGAGCACAGGGTCGGGAGTCCCAGCCTCAGAGCAAAGACATTTTTTTTTTTTAAGATTTTTTTTTATTTGACAGACAGAGATCATAAGTAGGCAGAGAGGCAGGCAGAGAGAGAGGGGGAAGCAGGCTCCCTGCTGAGCAGAGAGCCTGATGGGGGACTCGATCCCAGGACCCTGGGATCATGACCCGAGCCAAAGGCAGTGGCTTAACCCGCTGAGCCACCCAGGCGCCCTTCACTGAAAGACATTTCTGTTGCTGACACCGGCTCTGATTTTCTTCCCAGTGCCAGGTGGAGCTCAATAGGAAAGTACTTGCGGATCTGGCCATCTATGAACCAAAGACTTTTAAATCTTTGGCTGCTTTGGCCAAAACAAGGCGACAGGAAGGATTTGCTGCTGCCCTGGGGGATGGGCAGGAACCTGAAGGCGTGTTTTCCAGAGTGGTGCAGCATCACTGAAGGGGCCTCCAACACTGTCGGCCCTTTGCAGCTGAGCATCACAGGAAGTTCTCTTTTCCCATCACGGTAATTAAAATAGGGGCTAGAAATTATTTGTCACCAGTGTGTTTTATCACCAATTACTAATTTACATTTTAATAGGTGTAAGAGAAAGGCCCCTTTTTCCCTCACTGTGACAGATCTCGAAATGTTACAAATTGTACAAATAAAGTTCGTGTGGTATTCAGAGCTTTGCATTGTGTTCTCTGGCATAAGCACACATGCCCTGGGTGCCCTGTGGGGGCGGGGGGAGACTGCCAGGGTGAGGGGTCAGCTGAGCATGATCTACAGTGGGAGAGCATAA